>MJUU01056069.1:78283-155595 GCA_002080025.1 Modiolus philippinarum
GGGGGGTTATTTTATTGGGTTTTTGTTGTTTGATTTTGTTTCTTTCTTTATACTCTTTTCTTAACAGAACCTCCAATTAATGAATAAAAAAATGCCTATAAAACAAACTAACAGACCGACACCTTGGGTCAAATGAATGGACCTCGCAGCCTAATCTTGCCATTTCATCATCAAACCTCCAATCGTACCAAACTCTGTAATTGGAAAATTTATGTAATAATTATTTAGATTATTTGACAAATTTGATTGAGTCAAATAAAATACGCTACCAGAAAATATTCGTGATGCTTTAAAGAAATCATGTCCAAAATCATTCTCCCGAAAGATAACCCATTGTCACCCTGAATAAATTTGATTTCTCTCAGGAAATGAAAAAAACTAAATCAGTCGTCTGGTAAAAACAAATATGGCTGTTATATGTAAAAGTCAAAAGTAAGAAATGATAAAACTGGCATTTCAATTATATTAAGCTTGTGGTTTCAACTCTTTTTTGCTATTGAAACGGTGACAATAAAGTCAAAACCATTAATGTCTAAATCAACAGTCTTTTTTTGCAAATACAGTAAAACAATTATGTGAACCTAGTTTTGGAAACATCTAAATTTGACAACCGTTGGATAGGTAGCTTCTTCGGGTGAAATCTCTCAAAAATTGTACAAAGGGTTGACAAATCATGATGTTTCCATTAATATCGGTCCATAATTGTAAGTTCTCGAAGCTGATTGAAGCAAAAGAACACGATATTTTTAGATCCAAATTCATTGATCTATTGTGAAAGCAGTTAAGTGCAAGATCATAAAATTCTAAATAAATCCCTTAAGAACCAGCTTTTCAGAATTTTTCATCTACTGTTAATGTTTGAAAAATGGTTCTTGTTCTTAAATTTTAAATTTATATGAATATTTCCAATTCTAACTACTTCTGAATTAGCTGAATATTGTCTATTCCGTTTGAGTTCGCTTTATATTCTCGTCCGATATATAACTTTAGATTAAGATATCTCTCCTTATAAATGCTGAACATACGAAAATATATTATTAACAAACAGTTTTTATTGTGACTTCTATATATCAAAATTCAGAGTTAAAAAGAAAGTCTGAGTGAGATTTATTATTCTATAGGTAGCGGTGTTTTATTGAACTTTCCCAAATAAATAATTCTCAAATCTTCACTCGGTAGAGATAAACAATATATTTTGACTGTAGGTAATGACGCCACAATATTATCGTCAATGTCAAGATATAGAAGAAATAATCCGAATAAAGAGGTATTAAAGATGTTAATGTATTACAACATCGATGTAATAATACGTATAAATGATCGACTTTCGTGAAAATCATAGATTAATGTCATTCGTGTCGAAGAACGTAATGGATTATCTCGTTTATCAATAAGTTCTTAAAAACTCTTTCAACCCTGCGTTGAAAGGCACTCATAAAATTATTTCTGACATTCATTACAGTCAGTTAGCATCATCTATTAGTTATAATGTAACCCTACTCTGATCGCATGGTTTGGTGTCGCTTAGTCTCAACTCATAATTATTTGTAGATAGAAGAAATTCACTTCCATATACATGTAAGTTGATGTAAGAAACAAAAAAATATTATGACCATCATAAAAATTGAACTAAAATATGTTTCAACTCAAATAAAACAATTATATGTTTTAAGAGAAAATGAACCAAAATTACTACAATAATAAAACATACTTCCAATATTAGAATAAGAAATTAAGTAATACTCATGTTTACTCGGTAATTTGTATGAGTTTTCTTTGATGTCGCGAAGCAAATATTTTTAGTTTTTGCTACTGTCCTAATACAAAAAAAATATTGTTAGAAATGTGTTTGATTTAGCCTACTTCAGCGAATCAGCATCAATGTAAACAAAAACCGTTAGGATCATACAAATTATTTTTCTAATCCATAGTCAATTTACTAATTTTTTGAAAATTGATTTTCATTTCCCACAATATTACTCTGGAATTTTGTAGTTAATTACCAATAAAAAAACAAATAGATATATTGTTTCTGATATTTCAAATATTGTCTCTAATAATAGACTCGCCCACATAATGATTGACGCGTTATTGTCGCCCATATTTTTTTCGTATTTAAAACAAAACTCCCATTATTCTATATGTATACAAGAACACTTATAGTCCATGGGCTGGAATAACCCCCATGCATCCTCCCACTAATGAATCACACCCATATTTTTTAGTCCCTCTATATCCCTTCTTCAAAATTAAACATGTTAGCATGATCATAACCTGCACGCAATGTTTGCCCCCTTTTAACATGCCCCGTTTTTGACCCACCGAATGAAATTGGGAAAATTTTGTTTTTGATAAATTTTAAATTGTTGATACCTCTCAAAAATGAAAAAGGGGTATAGAATGATAACGCATGTTATAAGCTTAACAAATATTACACATAAGTACAATTTCTTTACCCAATACGTTATAAAAATTGAAAAAATCCTTATCCCTACCCCTTCGAAATTTTACGTAAATTGTAAGATTTTTCTGTAAGTTCAATGGTCCTTAGAAGCCAGAATGTTTTTCATTTCATAATTCTTGCAATTTTTTCTTATGTCCTTTCTTAAAAATGAGGCATGCTAACTATCACTTTTAAAACAACGGCAGTAGAATGCCGAAGGAACAAAGGGCAAAGATTGCTATGAAAATCGAAGTCCAAAGACATTGCAACGACAACAGAGAAAAACAACGAAAAAAACGAGGAAGTGAGACAGTTACAATGCACGGAAATAAAAGATAACATTTAGAACTAAGGCACTCATAGTATGAACTCCCATGAAAACCGGGAGTGACATCAGGTGCTCCGGAAGGGTAAGCAAGTCCTGCTTGCTAGCGGCACCCGTGACACTATCAGTGAGTCAATCCAGGGTTGAGTCAAATCCGGTTATGTCAAATCCGTGAAGATGTGAAATCTAGCTAAAAATGTCCGTTTTCATTTGAAACACAGACACGTCATATCTGTCAATGATGTCATGGTGACGGCCATAGAATTTCTGAAGGGATAAAAGTAACAAATGCTGAACATATCCCTGACTAAGCAGCTTTTTGGAGAGGGTTTTTTTTTTCTCTATTAAAAAAATCACTGTATAAACTACATGCTCGACAGTACCGAATCAACTGTGAAATGTACAGTCCATAGGCTGGAGAGGTAGGTATATTGCTGCTCAGAAAGGAAAAGTTACCAATAGGGAAGTTAAAATCATCACGTTTGTCATATAGCTTAGATTTCAAACGTCCCTCTTTGTCAATGTATATTAAAAGATCTAAGTAAGAAGCTAAAGTAGGTGTTTTAGTAGTCTCTTTAATTTCAAGCTCAGTAGAATAGATGTGGTGTAAATATTCCTTGAGTTTTGGATTATTAAGAGAAAGAACATCGTCTATGTAGCTGGAGCTGAAAATTAAAGGACTGAGCTAAATGTTTTTGTTTTTTCTGTGTTAGCCCTTGTAGAAACTTCGCCTCAAACGAGAAAAAGAAAGAGACAAATAAAATAGACAAATAAAACAGATCTTTGAATATTTTCGTTTTCGACACAGTTTTGTCCTTTTTGTCTCATCTTATATATGAGTGGTTCAAATTCCTTAAAAGTTGGTATAAAATGGAAGAACATAATGTCTTCTTTAAAAGTACTCAAATTATGGCAATTTTGAAGCATTATAAACTACAAAAAAAGGATTAAAACATACCCTACCAAAATAAAATTTCTCTAAAATTGTCACTTTTTTTTGTCTCTGTAAGCATAAAAATAACCAGAACACTCAAATTGTGTGTTACATATGACAATGTTGCATGAAATATAGTGTGATTTCTAATTCTCACAGCCATTTGTTGACTTGAACTCAATATTTTGCCCGAAATTGATGAAAAATGGACATTTTCTACATTTCAGATTTGTCCACAGTTCGATGTTAAATCGTTATACATGCAAAAGTTTGAGGATATATCTGCAGATATGCCAATTGATTGCTTCAGGGATGTATAAATTGTCTTAAACATTGCTTAGCAAAACAAGGGGTGTTATCCCTTCCCAAACAAATTTTCCCTAAAATTGTCATTTTTTTCTCTATGTTCGCATAGAATTAAAAAGAACATGCAAAATATGTGTTGTATATGACAATGCTGCATGAATTTCTTTATGATTTGGTTCTTTTACAACCATTTGTCGACTTAAGCTTAATATTTTGCCCAAACTCAATACTACAGATTTGTCTAAAGTCCACTGTTAAATCATTATATATATATATATATATATATATGTCAAATCTGGAGGATATCTCTGCAGATTTGCAATCTAATTGATCTAAACTATACATTAGTTGTCTTAAAACATTGTTTAGAAAAACAAAGAATATCTAATGTGACTGTAAATACCAAAAATCTCACCCCTACCCAAAAACATTCAACATAAAATAGTCAATTTTTTGTCTATATTTGCATAAGAATAGTTAAAACACACAAAGTCTACATTGCATATAAAAATGTTGCAGTAATTTTATTATGATTTGTCATTTTAAGTCCCACTTGTCAGATTAAACTCAATATTTTGTGCAAAATTCTTGAAAAATAGGAATTTTCAGCATATCAGATTTGTCCAACATTCACTTATAAATAGTTTTATGTGGCAAGCTTTGAGCATTTATCTGCAGGCTTAAGTGCATTGTTCTAACCAATATACATACATGCAACTTATTTCTCTTTAACAACAAATTATTACTTTATATCAGAAAAATGCTTGTTACATTCCTCTTCAAAATTCCAAGCATCTTTTGAAGACATTATGGTAAGAATTAACAATTACACAGGTTAAATAACGTAATTTAACACAAATTATCATTGACACTTATCAGCTTATTTTAAATTTGACATAATTCTATTTAATAACTCATACTTTCCCAATTTTTTAATAAAATATTCTCGTTTTTTAATCTCCTCCAAAAATACATTATATAAATTAATATGCTTCCTTTTTTGTTCACACGTGTAATAACTTTTAAAAATAGTAAACCCATAAATTGTAATAAAAAAATTAAATCAAAATATTTGATCAAAAATTTTTTATCCGTAAACAATATGTTTTAAATATTGCATTTCAACAATAATTGGTTTATTTTCTCTCTGAAACTATTGAAGTACGGACATGAAATCAATAAATGTAAATAATCTTCCTATTGCTTACAAAAATTACAAAAACTGTTATCGGTTATATTCCATTTAAACAACATTTTTTTTTGTTTGGAAGAATACAGTTTAACAGTTTATACCTAAACATTTTTAATTTATTTTCTTCTATAAAATATAATATAAAATGAAGCAGATTAGTAATGGTATGTCGTTCTTCAATCTGAAGATATTTTTTCCATACAGTTATACCTATTGGTGAACAGAATTTATTTTTAATGAATACTAAATAAAATATTTTGTTTGTTAAACAAGACACATCCTTATGAGTTTGAAAGCCAATAAACATTTGCATTTTGTAATTAACTAAAGTCTTACATGATTGCTCTTTTTTATTCAGGTAACCAGTTAGCTGGAATAGCCTTTTTCAGAATTGATATTTCAGCAATCCAGTTACTTTTATTGTTTAATTTGTGTAAAATTATATCTTGACTTATTTCCCCGTTTGCGTCTACAATATCATTGACATGAACAATTCCGCTTTTAATAAAATTTGTAAAAAGAAGACTTTTATTCGAAAAATTAATAAATTTATTTTCCCATATAACTTGCTTTCTAATATCTAAATAGTTGTTTTGGTGCTTTACATTTCCCCCCTCCTACTTCTATCCAATATTTTAGTATATATTGATTAAAATCAGGTATCTTTTCTTACACATTTTGTACCTTTTAAATTTCTAGATTCGTATTAAATACAAACCATTCGTCACCAAAAACTGAAACATACTTATAAGGAATCAATTTCCAGTTGCTTAAACCTTAAGCAATACATATGTTAACCCATGACACTTTAAGTGATTTGAAATCACTATCAACATCAATCATATTTAGACCCCCATCTTTTAACTTGCCAATCAATGTGTTCTGTTTGATTTTGTCAGGTTTATCTGACCAAATAAATCGAAAACACTTATTTTTTATTTCTTTTTTATATTTTTCTGGCATTGTCAGTGCACTAGCCACAAAAGATAAAAAGTGGCAAAATCAAAGTTTTTATAATTAATATTTTACCCATTAAAGTTATATTTCTCTTTTTCCACGTTGCTAGTAGATTGTTCATTTTCCCCATTTTCCCTTCCCAATTTAATTTTTCGACTTCTTCCTTCTGGTGGCCAAAATAAATACCAAGTGCTTTAACTGGCTTTTGCGTCTATCCAATTCCACCAACTTTTTTTTTTATTTTCCAATCCATATACCCTCTGTCTTATTCTTATTTATTACCAAACCAGATAACGAACCAAAAAAAGTTCAATTTCATTTAACGCTGGTACTATGCCTTCTTTACGATTATAAATAGCGTATTGTCATCAGCCAACTATTTATTCCATCACTTTTAATTTGAAACCCCCTTATATCATTGTTTTTTCTTAACCTTAGAGCCAAGATTTCGACAGCAATTGCAAAAAGAAGTGCGGACAATGGATAACTTTGTCTAATACCTCTTGTACTTTTTGAACATTTCCGATATCCAACCATTGTTTATAACACAAGTTCGAATAACTTAATACCGAAGTTACTTTCTGCAACTTTCATATATCGAATATCATTATATATAAAGTTTTAACCCAAATATACTTAAGTTATCTTAAGGTCAGAATCCACTAAATATTTTCCATAGGCGGCAATTATAACGTTTGTGAATTTTCAGAATTACCTGAAGTTCACTTTTTTCCGCGATATGATTTTCTCAAAGTGGCACTTCTGCAAAGTAGCACATGCAAGCGATGACCCATTTTAAAAGTCTAATAAGAAATTTCTATCGCCTCATTCAACTGGGGTATGCAAATTACCAATTTTCACCTTCAGATCCTTGGGAATACGCGTCATTATTGATGAGGCTTCAGAGTTTTTCCAATGCAATATGGCTGACGAAATTACAATGCCGGAAACAACGGCAGTAGAATACCGAAGAAACAAAACACAAGATTACAAAAATCAAAGTCCAGAGACAAGGCAAAAGCAACAACACAAAAAGACGGAAGACCAAAGACACCACATGCCCACAAAACACACGAACATTACATATACAACACAATAAACTAACAGTGTGAACTCTCAATAAACAAAAGTGACATCAGGTGCCCGGGAAGGGTAAGCATGTCCTGCTCTGTGCACAGCACCCGTCACACGGTCAGTGGGTCAATCCAGGGTAAAGTCAAAACTGGTAATGTCAAATCAGGGAAGACGCGAATCTAGGTGAAAATGTCAGTTGTTTCATGGTCATAAGAGCGTTTAAAAACTCGGAGATTGTCAATATGGATGCAAAGCGAATGTAACATGGCTTTGTTTATATAAGTACAATTTTTGACTATGCCAGCAGCTGATTGGTCATTTAGTAGAGTCTAATGTTATAACAATGTTAAGAAAACCAGGAGCGTTCAATGTATTTCTAAATACCGAAAAGTTACTCCTACACCAAGAAAATGATGCTTAAAAATCCCCCAAATATGCCTGTATGTACATATATTTGAAGCAAAACATACGCATATGTTTACTTAATTTAAAAAAAGCGTTTGATATATTGCAGTGTGCAATTTTAATGCCAAAACATAGGGAAAATTGAATATTTTGGGCGATTTTCGTGGAAAAAGGAAATTTTCAGCATTTCGGAATTTTACAAAATTCACGGTTTAATTGTTGTATAACTGCCCATAAACAACGCGCATGATCTTATCTTATTTGTGATAAATTGGAGTGTCTGTGTATTTTTTGTGTTCAAAATATATCTTATTGGATCTTTATACAATGTTAGCTAAAATGAAAAAAAGTTGAAATAAGTTGTGTTTGTTTGTTTGTTTGCTTGTTTTTTTGTGTTTTTCTTATTATTTTTTTTTTATTTTTTTGAGGAGGGGGATGAATATGTTTGCAATTTATGAGAGTCTCAAACGTTCAACAGCATTCTTCCAAATAGCTTAGCATATACTGAAACGATGTTTATCAACATTTTAACGATACATACAAAATTTGTGATGTTTTTACATTTCTAAGTCAAAACAACAATGTTTCTGAAAAACTGAAAATTCCAATTTTTGTTAGAATTTCGAGCAGNCCCCCCCAAAAAAAAAACAAAAAAACAAAAAAACAAAAAAAAAACAAACAAACAAAAAAACAAAAAAAACGAAAAAAAAAAAACACCAATCTAAAAAGTTTGAATGCACTTAAATGGGCTTCTGTCTGTCGGTTTAAGTGAAATACATACATTAATTTGCAAGACATTATCTTTTTATTATTAAGAGCTTGAATATTTAAAAAATTCCCTTATTTTAAGGGGGTCGGGTTCCAATTTTGGCATTTCAGATCCAACAATATCTAAAGTTTTTTCACGCAATTTGTTGCTTACATATCATAAATCATTATTGTATTCATTTGACTATTATTTGATATATATTCAGATTTGTATGATCTAGAAGTAAGAAAAGCGAAATTCTGAAAATATTTAGAATTCCGAAAACCAAAGTTTAAAGGACCTTAATGGTCTTATTTTTAAAAATTGTATCACAACTGATGAATGATCAAATAACTAAATACCGAAGTCACTGTGAATTTACTTTCTGCATATGCGCATTTCGACAACTTATGTCTCATCAGTGCAGATAAAAACTAAACAAATGAAGAGATTTATTTAACTGAAAGGAATTGACAGCTTGAAAATCGTTATTGTCACATTTTATTGCAGGGGAAGGGTACAATTTTGCATCTCCGGATCATGAAAATGGCGTAAATTGTTCATTGTAAAGTATAACAAATTTCACTACATCTAAACTATCTACATATAGATTATAGAGCTCAGAAGATGAAATTAAGGTTAAAACTAAAATACAAGAATGTTGTGTATTGTACTATAAAAGTGCAGGTTATATTCGTGTTAATAAATATCAAAAATACCGAAGTAACTGTCAATTTATTTCTTGCATATGCGCATTTCGACAACTTATGTCTCATCAGTGCAGATAAAACCGAAACATTTGGAAGTCCATAAACCAAAACGTGTACATCTGATGGAGAACAAATAACCAAAAGGTTCTAAATATAAAAGCTAAGTTTTAAACAAAATTTGGTAAAATTTTACTGGGTTGGTGAATACCTTCGGGGACTAACAGTCCACCAGCAGAGGCATCGACCCAGTGGTAATAAATATCAAAATACCGAAGTTACTGTCAGTTAATTTTCTGCAAATGCGCATTTCGACAACTTATGTCTCATCAGTGCAGATAAAACCAAATTAAAATAATATGTTTTATTTTGAATAGGGGGTGTAAAAAGACTGTAAAAATCGGTTTGGATCATAAGTGGGGGATGCACGGAAAGTGATTTCAGCCCATGGGTTTAACTTTGTGTGCATTTTATACACAGTTGTTTAAATATACGTAATGTGTATTCGTGTTAAACTAACTTCTAATGAGTTAAAAATCGGACATCATTTTAGTTACAACATACATACCCAAATGAGTACACTAAGCACTTCTTGTTGATCAGAAATGGGTAGGTATTACAATTGAACCAATTAGCTATATATCTCTTGTATTTACAATTGAAGTCATGTTTCCGTAAATTAAGGTCCCTACAAAAATTGTAAAATTAATTTTTCACGAAGTTGTTGAAATATGATAAAGCAAGTACGCCTGAATTATAGATTTTGAAAGCGTGAGATTTGTTAGTTAATACTGTATATATTTCTGTTGCTATAATTTCATATAAGTCTGTAAAAAAACAAAAAAAAAAAAACAAAACAAAACAAAATACAAAACAAAACAGAAAAAAAAACAAACAAACAAACAAAAAGAAATAACCGATAAAAACGAAGTCATGTCCTTAGTAAATTTAAGCCCTCCCTTTAGATCAGATCTATTGTATTTCTATATCAGCTTATATACTTCTTTTGGGTTAATTGTCATTTTCCGTTTGTTTTGATCCTTATCTAGACTGAAAATTATGGATTCATCTTTTCTTCTGCGGAACTTCTCTACTTACATTGGGTAGTCAAAAAAAGTTAAAACGTCGCAAGCTTCAATATATTAAATAAACGATTGTGCTTGATATGACTTCGGCTTTTTCGACAACAGATGTTCATCAGGGCAATAAATACCCCAAAATTTGAAAATAAAAATTTTAAGTTTTGAATAACTATATTTCAAAACCAATACCAATTTGTTGGTGTTTGTTTTGTATAATCACTGTGACCATTTGTTAGGAAATTGAAAAAAAAGTCATTTAAAGAAAAAAAAATTAAAGGTCGCTGAGTTTCTTGTTTTGAGATTAAAGATGTAAATTTTTGCCATAATCAGAACTTTTCTTATTTTTCTTAGATTTAAATTAAAAAATTGAATACGAATAAATGTGACAAAATAAATAGAATTAATGAAGTTTTTACACCATTCCCGTAAAGATTAATAAAATGAAATAATATTAATGATGGTGACATGGAAAGAATAAATGTAATAGTTCTTTTATATAGAAATATAACAAGGAGTCAGAAAATATGGCAAAAATATCAAAGCAAGAGGAGAATATGAAGTTACATTTACGCAGCAATTTTCGTTTTGGCATGATACTTACTTTACGATTTCTGTAAAAGCCCTGAACATGTCTTTGTTTTTATCCAAAAACTTTGATTTTTCTTGGGGATAGCGTTGCATGGTTAGGTTAAAGTTGAAAGCATGTTTCTCGTTTTGGTTATAGGTATTATTTGTACACTCTACAAAAGAATATACTGATTTTTAGTAAATGTATTTTGTATCAATTCACAGCTACGAACCGGTAGACAACGGTTTTTCTCCCCATGTACGGAATTGAAGCGATAGTAAACCTATTGTTTCTGTTCTGAAAACAAAAAGTATTCTTATTAATAAAGGGATTCGATATCAATTAAATTATACAATGACATTTAACATTATATCACGAGAAACTCATCAAAACCAGTCAATTTGCAAAATTCACTATTCTACTTCTGACAAGGCTCAAACAAAAACTAAAGTACTAAATGACAAAGTGAAGTGTTGAACATGCTAATCGCTATTTTCAGATACCCTACCTTAATTATTTGTAATAATCATGGTCAAATGTGTGAACTTTGATATCCGAATGAATAAATACTTGCTATGAGGTATGATCAAAGCCTCATGGCGACTTCAAGATGAGGAACACCTCCAAAACATTGTTTCAAAGCTCTGTCCTTTGTTACCACTGGGTCGATGCAAATGCTGGTGGACTGTTAGTCCCAGAGGGTATTCACCAGCCCAGTAGTCAGTACTTCGATGCTGACCCGAAAGCCGATTTTATTTCAAACCTTGCAATATCTAAATTTTTGTAGATTTCGTTCAAAACTAAGGAGTATCTCCCTCATGCAAAGCTCTGTCCTTAGCTAATTTTGGCTCTACATTTAGATCATATTGGGTATTTGTTCTCTTTCAGTTTTTTAACATATATGATTTAATGGTCTTCCAAACGTTTAGATTTTATCTGCACTGAGGAGACATAAGATGTCGAAATGCGCATATGCAGAAAATAAATTCACAGTGACTTCGGTATTTAGTTATTGGTTTTACGATGTTCTATTTACTCCGTATTCTTTTATTGTTTGTCATATATGGTAGTATAACTAAAGATATTTCCCTTATTCGACAAGGTTATGACTACTTTCAGTAACGTTTGGGGCCTAAAAAAGACGGTATTCAACCGATTTAGATACTCATTAGCTTCTATAGAGAGGTCGAATTGCATTTTGAGTAATCACACACTACTTCCGTTGTTTTGTTAAAACCCATACATTGTACTTTTTTCTGCTTCCCTAATGATGAGGAGTTTACAGGAAAAGATGCTTATAATAAACAAATTCTATGGACATAAACAGAACATCAGAACTTTATTCCCAATTATTAAAAATGTAGATACTATATTTTGCGTATCAGACTTAAATTAATACACAAAACTGACAAACATTAAATCTTACCTGTTATTAAAAGCGATGTGATACGCTTGTCTACATCCATGAAAAGTATTACACAGAAAACAAGTACACTGAAGAACGCCGCCTTCATTATAGCTTTTGTTTGTATCTTTTAGTCGATAACTTGAGAAAAGAAAAAAACAACATTGGACAAATGTTACACAACTACACACGACTTAATTATTTGTCACGGTTCGAGTCGTTTCAACAATTTTTTATTTTAATTCTTCTTTTTTTTTCTTTGGTCAGATCGTTGCAACAGTCTTTCAGTTAGAATCACTCTTGTATTTCAGTCGATATGATGCGGGTTTTTTGTTTATTAAATATATGTTCACAAGCTTATGTAAGAGAAGTATTTACGAGATAATATTGTCTTTTGTAAACTGTATAGACTCACGTGGTATTTTCAATAACGTGTGGAAATCTTTTAAATCTGGGTTCGGATTGCTTCATATAAAAAATCAATTATACAAATGTATATTTCTTATTTTCCTTAACAAATATTGTAAAATCTATCATTCTTCATTTTACAGTCTTTTTCTTTTAATAATCCTAAGACAATTTATCGTTGCCATGGAAAATCTAGAGGAAGACTAAACATTGGATTAAGTTAAACCTTCAATTTCGGACAAGAATGCATTTTAGCCAAATATACCATTTGTACTGATGACTTATAGAAGAAATGAAAGAAAAAAAGAAGAAAAATAGAAATGAAAATAAGAAAAGGGAAAAAAATAATCAGAAAATAATAAAAAGATGCTAAATAGAAGAGGAGAACTTGCAAAAAATAGTACAAACACGAATGAAAAACTGGAATCAGGAAAATAGGCAAACACAAATATTCCAATAAAATTGATTTCTTAATCGTATATATAATACTGAATAAACAATAAGAGGATATGGACGAAATGCATGTCTCTACAAATAAAACAAAATATGTGTTGCGAAACAGCTCTAAAGGTCAATAACAAAATAACGAGATACATGAGCCTGTGAGGTATTAAAAGGGATAAACTTAAAATCTAAAATATAATATAAAGTTACATAAAAACATGGCAAAATAAAAGAGCAGAAACAATTAAAGGGTCGACCGATATATTTCAGGAAATCTGCCTTCTTCGAGTGGGTGTTCGTTATACACGGTCGTATCACTGAAGTATATTCCTTTATTCGACAAAGTAATGACCACTTCCAGTGACGTTAAGTACCTTAGATAAAGACGAGATCTGACCCATTAAGATGCTTATTAACTTCCATGGAGAGGTCGAAGTAAATTTTAGTACTTTAGTAATCATACTCTACTCCCGTTATCTTGTCAAAACCCATACATTGTACTTTTTTGCTTCTCTAATGATGGAGAGTTTACTGGAAAAGATGCTGATAATCAACATTTCACTTTGTCGTGAGGAATGAATGAAACTACCCGATTTTCATCCCAAGAGTATTTCAGATCACCTTAAAATGATATCTGAATTAATAAGAAAACCATAAAACAAATACGTACTTAAAAGTTTCTCGTAGTTATGTTGGATTTGTTTGTGATTCCATTGTTTTGCTCCCAGAAATTCATATTTTAATAAATGTTGACGTTTTTGCATTTTCTATTTCATTATTTTTTAAAAGATCTTTTGCTTGGAAATGGAAATGATATTTTATTTATTTTTATAAGGAATCTCTGAATATTTCTGATTAAAATTCCTTAAGCGCATAAAAACAACAAAAACCTTTTATTCAGATTAGAAAAATGCTGGAAACATTAAGTTTCTGTATAATGTTCTTGATTTTGTTTTCTTATTTTTAACTGCAATGTGCTAGAAAAAACATTCAAACAATTTAAAATAATTTATAACAAATTTCTTTAAACCAGTTTTAAATTGGCGAATAATGAAATCTTAAGAAAATAGACGACCATTTGACCTCCTAGGTAGGAGGGTGGTCCTGTTCCTGGTCGATTTTGTATATAGTGATTATGCATTTGCATGTCCTTCATCTAGAAATTATTTATTTTCACCAAAGCGCACGGTATATACAGGATTTAAGAGATGCTTACTTTTCCGGTGCTCCTGATCTCACCCATCTTTTTATATTGTGTCAGTGTTGTTCATCTTTGCATGTATGTGTCTTTATTTTTCTTTTCTGTGACTTTCCCATGTTATGTCTCTTTTCTTTTTTGTTTGCGATGTTCCATTGTCCCTGGATTGTTCGTTTTGGATTTACGGTTCGGTTCTCACTTATTTTTAATTTGTCATCAACATTTTTCTTTATTATAAAAAAATAATGCATGAATACATCCAGTGTAAATCACTATTCAATCTTGTAAATGGGGATACTAACATAATTACAGAATAGAACTGTCAAGAATTGAAGTCCAAGGGGCAAAAAGATAAACCAGAGGCTCCCAGGAGCCTGTATCGCTCACCTGGCTTTCAGTTGCCTTAATCAAGGAAACGTTGTAAGTTATACAGTTGATCTTCAGTTTCTAAAACTTTTGTAGCTCGAACACCTCCAATATCTTGAACTGTTTTTAAAGTCTGATCATGTTTGACTATATTTCTTTGTTGGGCTTTTTCTGATAAAAAAACATTCTTCCCAAGGACCACTTTCAACACCAGCATTTTGTAAATGGCAGTCACCAAACAATTTTTAACATCGGTTTTGAAGTTGCAACATCAATATCTATTTGGAAATCAAATTTCATTGAAATCGGAATATGTTGAATTTTCCCACCTTTTTTGGTGGCCATTTTGAAAATGGCGGTCGACGAACAATTTTTAACATCAGTTTTGAAGTTACGACATCAAGACCTATTTGGAAACTAAATGTGATTGAAATCGGACAATATTGAATTTTTCCGCCTTATTTGGCGGCCATTTTTGAAAATGGCGGTCAACGTACAATTTTCAACACCGGTTTTGAAGTCGTAACATCAATATCTATTTGGAAACCAAATTTCATTGAAATCGGACAATGTTGAATTTTCCCGCCTTTTTGGGGGCAGCTATTTTCAAAATGGCGGTCAAATGGCGATCAAGGAACAATTTTCAACATCAGTTTTGAAGTCGCCACAGCATAGCAAACATTTCCTCAGTTTACACTTGACCTTCATCTTCTATAGTTTCAGAAATAAAAGATGAAAAATATAAAAATTTTAAAAATTCCGTGAAAAACGGCAATAACTCCTACAAGGGTTTATGGATTTTCTTCAAAATTTCAAGGTGGATAGACCTCAATATGCTAAACATTTTTGCAATTTACACTTGACCTCTATCTGTTACACTTTTTGAAATAAAAATAAAAAAATGAAAAAATTTTGAAAATTTAACGGAAAAAGGGCTATAACTCTGAGATGGGTTTTCAGATTTTCTTCATAATTGCAGGGCAGCAGGTAGATCTTGCCATGCTGATCATTTTTACCCTATGTCAGATTTTTGATATCTGCAACAGTTTTCGAGTTATTGGCCAAAAACTGCAATTTACCCCTATGTTCTATTTTTAGTAACAGCGGCCATTTTGTTTGACCTACGGCCTAATCGAACACAATTTTGAGAAGCCATACTCTGGTAATGATTCAGGCCAAGTTTGGTTACATTTAGCCCAGTGGTTTCAGAGGAGAAGATTTTTGAAATTGTTGACAGACGGACGGACGGACGGACGACGGACGCATAGTGATTGCAAAAGCTCACATGGCCTTTTAGGCCAGGTGAGCTAAAAAGGAAAAAAGTTCTCATGTGGAAAAAAGAAATATGTAAAATACAAGAAAAAAGAAAGTTTGATATGAGGGTGCAAGTTAGGATATGAATTAAATGTACATGAGACAAAGTCTCTACAAATACATGGTAAAAACAAGCAAAGAAACAAAGCCTTTATTGTTGCTCTTCATCTTGGAGTCAGCATAAGGCTTTCAATAATAAGCTTTGCTTATACCCCATAGTAAGTTCAAAACGGCCCAAACACCGGTTTCTATTGAATTCTTTGCTAATTGTCAAACAACCCTACATCCATGTCTTTTCTGGTCATGGATGTGGGATGTCAACAAACATTACTTTAAATGGCAAAGTGCTCTGACAATCACAGTCATCCGCTTCCCGACAAGTGGACGATTTTAAATCACAGACGCCATAACTGAAATACATAGAGAGCACACATCTCTCGCACGGGGAATCTTTTTACAGACGTATTTATTTTTTAATAAGTCAGGAATTTAGTGAATCCCTCTTAATGGTGTTTGAGGCAATTCTTTCAATTACATAAGAATTCTTACCTCAAATGTCCCGTATTATGTGCATTTCTACCACAAAAATCTATTTAAAGCAGACTTTTTTATTTTCACGACAAGAAGAATTAGAATATTTATTTTAATTGGCACCAAAATTAAGTTATTTATTTACAGTACCTCACAAGTTCAACCCCCATATAAAAGATCAAATGGTCGTTACGTTTTATATTACGCTAGTAGCCATGATAAACCCAAAGACTCATAACAAGTTAAATTTACTCTTGATGTATGATACTTTGTTTAAAAATACCCCCCCCCCCCCTAAAAAAAAGAGAAAAAAAAAAGAAAAAAAACCAACGTAAGATTTTTAGTCTAGTATGTCTAGAGTTCAAGGATGTACGTTTGTCTTATGAGTCTTTTAAAATCTTATCAGAACTCACCATAGCGAATATATACTATGACACAGTATATATAAAGGAATTGGCATTCATTGGCGATAAATTGCTAAATTAGTTTATAGAAATAGACAAACCTAACAAGGCAGGAAAATTATCACAGCCAGCATACATTTAGTTATAATTTACAGAAAAAAATAAGTAAATAACGAACTTGCTTTAAATCTATTTACTGCATATTTATATTTCGACAACTTACGTCTCTTGAGTGCAGATAAAATCAAAATATTCGGAATATCATAAAACTTAAAGATGTTTAAAAAACTGATAGAGAACAAACAACCAAATGAATATGATTTAAATGGAAAGCCCAAATAAACTTATAACTCCTTACAAAATTTACAAAATTTAGATACTACAAGTTTCAAAATAAAATCGGCTTTCTGGACAGCACCGTAGTACTGACTACTGGGCTTATCAATACCCTCGTAGGAATAACAGTAACCAGTGGTAATTAAAAATTAAATACCGGAGTTCCTGTAAATTTAATTTCTGCTTATTGCCATTTCGACAACTTATGTCTCTTTAGTGCAGATAAAATCAAAATATTTGGAAGAACATAATCTCAAAGATGTTTAAAAAACTGACAGAGAACAAACAATTAATATAATCTAAATGGAAAACCAAAATCAACTAAGGACAGAATTTTGCATGAGGGAGATACTCCTTACTTAAAAAAAAAACAAAATTTAGATATTGCAAGCTGCCAAATTTATCCGGCTTTCTGTTCAGCACCGAATCACTTACTACAGGGGTTGTGAATACCCTCAGAGACTAACAGTTCCCCAGCAGAAGCATCGACCAAATGGTAACAAATAACAAAATGCAGGAAGGAATTACTTTGTCAAAAATAAGCAGCTTTATTCAATTTATCCTATATGAATAGCCTATTATTTAATTTTCATCACAAACTTTGAAGTTATATCACAATTGAAGGATTTATTATTATTATTATTATTTCTACATACTGTACATCAAGTAGAAAGTATTAGCTTCTTTACAAAATCTTTGACTTTTATTTCAATAACCTGGGAATTTAATGCGGGCATTTATGAAATGAATGTAGTTTCATCACAAGCAGATGTGTAATGATCTTGTTTGGCTATTTTGATTTTATCTCGATTTTATCAAACTTAACACAATTTTGTTTAGACTGTGTAAGATATTAAGTCGTATTTCAAGATAACTACTTTCAATGACGATCAAAACCTATTCAGTTTATCAAGATCAAACAAGATAACTGTGTTCAAAGCGATCAAGATTAGTTAAGTTTTTGTTTCATCTTAACAAACTTCATTCGTCTTGATTGTTCTTGAACTCAAATTACAAGTAAATCTGGTTTAATCTTGAATTATCTTAACACGTCTTGATCGTCCTTAAAATCAGCTATCTTGAAAACAGGCTTAAAATCTAGCACCGTCTAAACAAAATTGTGTTAAGCCTTTCAAGATCGTGATAAGATAAAAATGGGCAAACAAGATGAAAAAGTGTTATTTCTATTTATGATATTTTAAAAATCATTTATTTGTTTATTCCAATCACAAAAAGTATATATTAGAACGGTCAAAGAGATAATTGTAATCATTTTTACACCCATAATCGACTGCAAATTTAGATATTTTGTTGAATGTTACAAATTGATCATTATGAGTACCAAGAAAACCGAATTCAAAGCCGATGAATGTGTGGGAGAGGTTGCCTTTTTTTCTTTCACTAAAAATTAGAAAAAAGGTAAATACTTTATACCGGATTACATCATTTAGACAGGTAGGAGTTCTTTCTAAGGAATTTCTTAATAGTGTCGGAATTTATGAAAAATAGAGCCTTGAAAAAAAAGCTTTTCGCGTCATGTTATTTTTGTATAAAAGAAATTAACTTTTCTCCTAGGAGTTTTTAAATGAGAAATCGATCTGGTTGTTTTGAATAATCATTCTAAAAGGGATTTTTCGTACATGAGTTTATTATTGTTTGTATAGTACATTAAACTGGTATAAATAAGATATCTATATAGTACATGAATTCAGTCATATAATCTTTATAATACTTTCTTCGACAGTATAATTTAAACATAATTTCCATTAATGAGGCATAAACTTAATGTATTTCTAAAAAAGTTTTTAACAACCATTACTTGCATTATCGACTGGAAATAAAACATAGTTATCCTATGCAAAGTTTGCTTTATTGAATACATTTATTCAAAAAACACTTCATTTAAAAAATCAAAGAAGCTATGAAATTGTCCTTATCCCTGCCCCATGCTTCCCTCGCCCAAGCAGGTATCGCAAACAAGTCCATCAGGTGATAAAGGTAATGGTAGTTCTACAAATAAAATCTTAAATTTAGATGTTTCTTGGGGTTTCTTCAGCCTCCTAACTCTGTTAGGAGGCAGCACCTCAATGGTGTGTCATTAAAGAAGACACAACAAAGCAATTAAAAATGTTCAATTTGATGCTTCATTCCGTGTATTCTACTGGCTTGATATCCTTGGTACTGGATTTGGCGTCTTAAATTGGAGTCTTTTGTAATAAGTACTGTATAGATTTTGGCTTTCCATCTTATTTTATTCTAGTGCTGTTGATTAGAGGCTACTCCTTGAATCACACGTACAGCAGAACACAATTCACTGTTTGTTTTCTTGTTCAAAGAACCACAGTAAACTGTTCATTGTTTCATGGTTGCCAGAGTCTTTTAATTGTTTGCTGATTGTCCTTTCCTACCTATCATCCTACCGTGTCCGTGTCTTCTTATAAAATTTTATAGTTTCTTGATATTTGGGTTATTGGATGTGATTTGTTTCCATTGATTTATTCACCTCTTTTACCTGTTTGGGGCCATTTAGGGCTTGCTATATGGTGTGAGGTTCCTCACTGTGTTGAAGACGGTACGGTGACACCTAGATGCTTTGGTTTTGGTCGTTTTAACCTGGATATGGGATTTTGTCTCCTTGACATTTACCCAATATCCTTTCTTTTTCATATCATGTTGGAAAAACCTATCGAGGTGGTATTGTCGTTGATTAGGTTTAAACATAATCAGAATTTAAATTCACAGTAACATCGGTATTAAGTCATTTGTGCACCGGCACTGACTGTCACCAGATACAAATAATAAACAAAAATATTCAATTTTGGATAGCGCCATACACGATGGCTGCATGCTAAAATTCATTGCTTTACGGGTAAACAAGCAATGCCAAGCAATATGTTTTTGTTTATAAACGGATACCGGACAAGAGATTGACCATAGAAGAGACCGCGTGATACTGACAAACAAAAATCTATCCAATTGGGCCGACAATTCTGACTTCGTAAAGAGACACAAGATACGCCAAAAACCCCGAGGCGAAAAGGGTAACTACATTTGATTAAAAAGTAAGTGACAACCAAACCGTCAATCAAAGAACGAACAATCGATGGACAATGGAAACATCGGACACACTAAGAAACAAGGACAACACTTAAGTACGGGACAAAAAAGAAAAATGAAGACAAACATACAGATGAACAACACGGACCAAAAAAAAAATGTTTTATAAGACACCCGCCGTGTTGAATATGTCAAATCCGGTAATAAAGTCAAATCCGATAGAGGAAAAACAAACTTTTTTTGCAGAGGGAAAGATCTGTTGTCATCTGGGAAACAGATATCCCATAGCGATCCACAAGATCGTGATGTCGACCGTAGAAATTCTGTAGTGATGACTTTAAGTTTTTGGTAACGTACCCTTGCTTAAGTAGTCTATTTGTAAGCAACTGAGCTCTATCAAAGAAGTCATTGTAACGAACACAAGCCCTTGAATAGCGAATGAGTTGTGAGATGTAAACTCCATATGCTGGTACTTTTTGAATGTTGCAGCAAAGAAAAGGGAAGTTGACTATTGGAAAATTGAAGTCATCGCGTTTGTCATACAGGCTAGTTTGTAATGTACCTCTGTTGTCCATTTCAAGATGAAGGTCAAGGAACGAAACCGATGTAGAAGTATCTGTAGTATCCTTAATTTCAAGCTCTTTTGGATAAATAAGATGAAGAAAATCACCAAAAGCGATTGTTGTTTAGTGATAAAATATCATCTATATAACGGAAGCTGAAATTAAAGGCCTGGGCCGGTTTTTTGTCTTTATTTTGAAGAAGCCCTTCAATGAATTCAGCCTCATAAGAGTGGAGAAACAGATCGGCTAAAAGAGGTGCACAGTTTGTGCCTATTGGAATTCCAATGGTCTGTTAAAAAACAAGTCATCCAAACTGGATAAATATACTGTCGATCAAAAACTCCAACATTTTTATCACTTCTTCCTCTGTGTATTTTTTCTGTGATTCTGAGTCATATTTCACAAAGTATGCTTGTTCTCTGCCTATGACAATGTACTTATATCTTCGTTCGCCGTTCTTACGGGAGAAACATCTATTATATCTTTCAGCCGAGATTTCAGTTGTTCATGAGGAATGGTAGTATAAAGTGTGGAGAAGTCAAATGTTTAAATGCTATTGCAATGCAATAATGATCTAGATTTCAGGATGTCAAGCAGATCTTTAGAGTTTTTTAATATCCACATTTCATTTACACCACTTCTTGAAAAGCTAGTATCACAGTATTTCTGAAGGCCCTCTTTTACGTCTGTCAAGATGGAGGTTAAAAGCTTAGACAGAGGTTTTGTGGAATATTTTGCAGATCCAGCGATGTATCGTTGTTTGTATGGCATTTGTGTAACTTTGATAACAAGTACAAGGAAGGAAGATCGGTGTCTTCATCTTTGGTCGAAGTTCCAAAGAAAAGCAGAACAGATTTATGGTTCTGTAATATCTCCTTAGACAGAGTAGTAGGTGTGTATGTTGGATTGCCCTGGGAATTACCTATGCCTAGTTCTTTCTTTAATCATTCGATGTAATGATCTTTACATATGAAAATGATGTTATTATGGGCCTTATCTGCCGGAACAACAACATATTTGTCATGAATGGAGGACAAGTATCTGGCAACATCGGCATTTTGGAAAATGGATGATGCTTTAGTACTCATTGACCCTCGTAGCTGACTAATTCTTTTAAGAATCATGGACCTCACAGCCTTAATCCACTCCGAAAGAGAATCAAGGTCTTCATCTTGTTCACGTTTAATCCATTTTCTGGCGTAGTCCTCTACATTATCCATAAGGAGTTTAAAATTTTGATGAATGAAATTTTGATGGATGAAGTTTGGCTCCCAGTTGATGGATGAAAATCCGAAAAGTCAGAATGTCTTGTTATGTCGAGCACATAATTCGAAAAATAAAAATGTCGTTTAAAGCAGNCCCCCCCCCCCCCCCCAAAAAAAAAATAGATAAAATAAAAAAAATACCCAATTAGTTGCACTGTCATAAGCGACAGTTCGATTTGATTAAATAATTTCAAATTTTCTGAAACGCTCGAGTTCTGTTTTTACTTTCTAAATTGACTATTTTGAGACTATCCCTCACTGTTATGTTACACTTCAACATATTCATCGGCATATGCTTAATCATATACAACTTTCGTAACATGTCTAATAGTTGAATTAATCATAATGCCCCAATATCTGACTCTTATCTTTTGATAAGATAAGCTTACCTTTGAAACTAATACTTCGTTGATTTCTTTACTTTAAAAATCATCCAGGTGTATTCAGTTTTGCTTAATATTATGTTTCCTTTTAATTTGGTAGAGAAATCTATCCAATACTTTTTACCATTCTTGATAGAGGAATTCATCAAATTCGTTTTACCATTCTTTCTTTCGGGAGTATTTATAGCATTTTTAGCATTTTACGCGCATGAAAAATCAATAGCATTGTTGAAACGTGATGTTGCAGCATTAAGGGAGGAATTGCAGCAAGAAGTGATATCTATTAGTTCAGGTATAATATATATGTTTATATGCATAAAAATTAACTATATTTCAAAACTGCAACCTTTGTTTGACCAAATATATTGCATAAATCATACCAGTTTTTACCTGTTTTAATGATATTTTGTTCATGTTGTTTGTTTTACTTTAACTGTGTTTGAAACTAACCATTCTTTTTGAATATTTTTTATAAGTTAAGTTGTAAGTATTTTTTGATAATTCGTGAGTAATTACAATGTATTCCTTTTCGATCTTACTTTTTTAGATATACATGTATTACAGACAGAGATAAAAGCACTCAATGTGACAACAGAAAATGTGCAGAGGTTGTTTAGGTCATTCGATTATATAACAAAAGGTAACAATATGAAAGTAATGTTAATAAAACTTCAAGCATTTTACACTAGAATCGGGAAAATACCAAACATCTTGAGTAAAGCTACAAGTAGAAATGTATCATATGGTAAAGCGAATAAATGTTAACCCCTTGAAAAATGATGATGTCTTTGTCTTCTATGAAGCGTTCCTACGAAATTACCCCCTCCCTAAAAAAGGGGTATAAAATAACTTTACTTTATCATTTTCAAATGATAATTTGGAAGGCATTTTGTTAACACGATTTGATAGCTCATTTGCATGATAGATTTTGTCACGATGAAATAAAACTAAATCAGGATAAAATCATAACAAAATTATTAAATAAGTGGGAAATTAATCATCACCAAATCATCTTCGAATCATAATATAAATATTTACAAATCATTAAAAAATCTGAACCATATCAGTGTGGAATTAGATTCAAATCAAATATGATTATTGATTTTTTAACATACGCTATATGTTGTATTGTTGCGAAATTAAACACTTTAAAATACACCTTATAACCCATTGATTTCACTTGAAAGCAAGCAATAATCCGATATACAGTCTTTATTGATCAGGTCGAAGGGCTGATCTTCAGGCTCGTTAGGCTGTACTGCACACATACGTACGAGGAACGACAATTTAAATTTCGGCTTTCGCATTGCGTTTATATCATTTTCACGAACCACTGGAATTTAACAAGGGTGCATAAACTCACTACATAGAAGACAAATTATATTTAAAGGTCAATAGATACGAATTTCAACTTATTTTAAACATTTGATATTAGTTACATAATGGTGTTCTAGTGATTTTTATTTGTTGGTAAAAATATTGTAATTCTAGCACCATATAGGTGGTTTTGGACTGTTTAACAACGCCGGTCCTTTACCTCTGAACTTAAATGATCTACCTTATCACGTGACCACATGACATCACTAGTTCGTTCCAGCAATTTTCACTTTTGTTAACGATGAAACCGATGAAAAACATCGCTTTTTCACTCGCCACACCGCGACGGTGGGACCTAGTTATGATCAGCGTCCCTGTGTCCGTCTGTTTGTCCATCCCTCTGTCCGTCCGTCCGTCCGTGCGTATGTCACACTTTTGTGGACTCAACTCCTCAGAAACCGCTGGTCGGAATTTATTCAAATTTTACAGGAATATTAGTCACCATTAGTACTAGATCATATCACATCGCCATTCTGATTCGTCAAATTTGTGGTAGTTATTGGATTTGATTATTTCCACATTGTTATTCATTTACAAATATTGTGAACGCAACTCCTCAGAAACCGCTATTCCGAATTCAAGTTAATTTTACAGGATTGATATTCGCCATATTTACAAGATCATATCGCATCGCCGTTTTGATTGAGTTACTAACTTAAAAAAATAATAATATTATACAATGGCAGATCTTCTGGATGAAACTCCTCAGAAACCACCACTCAGATTTCCTTTAAAATTCCCAGGATTGTTAGTCATCATATGTACTAGATCATGCCTTTTATTTGAGCAATATCGAACTGCAACTTTTTGGAAAATAAACATTGAACATGTTTGAAATTGAAAGCAGGATATTAAGTATACAATCTCATGTTTGGTATTATGTTACAACAAAAATAACAAGTTTTAATGTTCAAACATGTCAAATAGAAATGTTCCTTTTATAAATACAACATGTATAATACTTCAAATTAGCTTAAATATGTATATCAAACATTTGTTGGTGTCATAAACTAAAAAAATAAGATTGAATGAGAAGTCATAACTTTGAAAAGGGAGAAAATAAAACCAAGGAAGGTAATCAACTTATTCACATCTAGAGTGGAAAAAAAATTAGAATTGAAAATTCTAATTTTGGTAAATTTTATTAAACCCTCAAAAGATTTATTATTTTGGAGGATTCTACTTAGCAACAATACATACCGTTCATTGTTACTGTTTTTTTAAACATGTCCTATGTATTACTTATATTATAGGGGGAACCCATGCCCATTTTTTTCAATGGTAGTCTGATATAAAGTTTTAAGGCGGGGGACTTATGGCTACGCATAAAAAGCAATGTATTGTCGTGACAGCGCTTTTGTAAATGATTTCTTGATGTTGATATTCATTTAAATTAATTTGAATAATTGACTTTGTCTATTTAATTTTCCTTTAGCGGAAATTTAATGTGTGTGATCGGTTTAAATTGAAAAGGGAAAATATGCTACACATGAAAATATTTTTTCACCTGTCTCTTTTACATTCTCTTGTTAGTCTATAAACTTCATTAAATGTGACGTACTTTTATTGAATATTTATATCGAAACATATATTTTCATAGTTATTTATCTCTAATTGCACAACCACTGCCACATCTTTCTTCAAAATTTGCTTGATATGATATTTTACGAAAGTAAATGAATATGATATCATAACACATATGTTAACCCCAACTGCAATAATTCTAATGAGCTGTAAGGCCATTTCGGAAAATTATTCCTCATATGCAGCACTAAAACCCAAAAGTAAATCCATAATTTCAAAAATGTCAAAAATGCATAAAACCAAGCGAAATCCGAATTATCAGTAATCCAAATATAGCTAAGGACAAAACTACAATGGAGGGAGTTAATAATCCTTCGGTTTTAGAATGTACATAAATGTAGATAATAGTAATTGAACAAAGTGTACACATGATATATTATCTGATGTACAAGTACACCATATCTAAGAAAAATCAAGAGTATACATCTTTACCACGGGGAAATGTTTTACCAACTCCTGGTAATACTGGAATGTATGTGTTTTAGTTCTATCCTGACAGTCCGAAAATTGAGAGTGCTGAATACACGATAAAACAATCTTGTAAAAGCAAAAATAAGTTTCCATTAATTCAAACCAGTTTTATTGTCACTGAAAGAATTTAAATTTTGTGATTTAAGACAAAGATACATTTGTGGACTCAACTGGGTCGATGCCACTGCTGGTGGACTGTTTTATGGTCTTCCAAACGTTTAGATTTTATCTGCACTGAAGAGACATAAATTGTCGAAATGCGCATATGCAGAATTAAATTCACAGTAACGTCGGTATTTAGTCCTTTGTTACCATTGGGTCGATGCCACTGCTGGTGGACTGTTAGTCCCCGAGGGTATTCACCAGCCCAGTAGTCAGTGCTTCGGTGCTGACCCGAAAGCCGATTCTATTTGGAACCTTACAATATCTAAATTTTTGTAAATTTGTTGAAAACTAAGGAGTATCTCCCTCATGCAAAGCTCTGTCCTTAGCTGATTTTGGCTTTATATTTAAATCATATTGGTTATTTGTTCTCTATCAGTTTTTAAACATCTTTGATTTTATGGTCTTCCAAACGTTTAGATTTTATCTGCACTGAAGAGACATAAGTTGTCAAAATGCGCATATGCAGAACTTAAATTCACAGTAACGTCGGTATTTAGTCATTTGCAGGAACAGTCTGCCTAGGAGGAAAACAAAACAAAGAGATGTTTGTTATACATTTTAATGGAGAAAAAAGATTTAAGAACAGAACGTGTAACATTATACATAAAAAATTTATAACTGAAATCAGGATATAATATAAAAATTGTAATTTTCTACCCATATGTAAGAAAACAACTGAACTAATCGATAGTCATGACTGGGTATTGTGAAATGACTGCAAGTAAAATAACCTTTTTACGAATTGCGAAGTATATTTAACATGTTTCAATATTTTCCCATGTAAAAATTGTCTGATTTTCAATCATGTTTTTGATAATATATGATGTAAAACATAACCCCTATATTACACAATATGATATGTAAAAAAATTGCTTTGTAATTATTTTTGAGCAGTATAATATTATCAACAACTTTTTCAAAGAAACAATCTTAACTTTTGGCCAGAAAATGTGCTCATGTAAAATAATATGTAATAGTAATTTTTTCACTTTCGTTAAAGTTCAAAGTTTTCGTCGGAATCTGATTGTTTATCATTTTATGTCTTATATAATGCAACGTGCAGAGTTCATATTCAGTTTGTCTGAAAACCTCAAGATGTTTAGTATACTTGTACCGAAAATTATGAAGTTTTTAAAGATGCACTTGTAACTAAAAATGTACTAAAAATGTACACAAGATTTAGAATTTATTTTAATCGATCTTTTCCCCACTCATATGAGGATGAATTTATCGAAGTTTTTTGTCAAAATAGAGATAAAAAACTTCCTAAATCCTTTAATTTCAGCTTCTGTTGTAAAGGTGATGTCTTCTCACTAAACAGTCCCCGCTTTGGTGATTTCTTTTCATGTTATCTATCCAAAAGAGTTCGAAATTAAGGATATTACAGAAACTTCCACATCGGTTTCGTTCTTTGGCCCTCATCTTGAAATTGACAACAGAGGTACACTACAGACTAGACTGTATGACAAACACGATACTTCACTTTTCCAAAAGTCAACTTCCATTTTCTTTGTAGCAACGTTCCAAAAGCGCCAGCACATGGAGTTAACATCTTCCAACTCATTCGCTACTCAAAGGCAGAGACTTCTTTGAAAAAGTTGCTTATAAAAAGGCTACTTAAGCAAGAGTATGTTCTCCGTAACTTTATGTAATCACAGCAGGAGTTTTACTGTTGACATCAAGATCTTGTTGACCGCTATGGGAAATCTGTTTCCCAGATGACATCAGATCTTTCTTCTTTTTTACAGCTAATTTTTATTTTTCCTTTGCCGGATTTGACTATACTAATTGTTTTGACATTTTCAACATGGAAGGTTGTTTATAAGAAGTGAAAGATGCTTACGCTACCGGTACACCTGATCTCAGTCATGGTTTTTATTGGGACTGTGTTCATCTGGTCTTGTGTCTTATTTTTTTTTCTTTTTTGTCCCGTACTAATGTGGTTTCCTTGTTTCTTGGTATTTCAGATGTTGCCGTACTTTCTTGATTGTTCTTTTTTGACTGACGGCTCGGTTCTCATTTCCTTACAGTACTCTAGGCTGATACTAGAAATATGATTTACTCCAATTGGCCTCCGATATAAACATTTTGATTTTAGCCAAATTATATTAATGCTGTGTGGAGTTGGTAAAATAATTCCCCGTGTATCTCATGTGTATACTTTGTTTTATAATATTATCTAATTTATGTAAATTCTAAAACCTAAGGTTGAACTCCCTCCATCGTAGTTTTGTCCTTAGCTGATTATTCGGATTTCGTTTGGTTTTATGCGTTTTAAACATTTTTTGAAATTGTGGATTTCCTATATTTGGGTTCTAGTGCTGCTGATGAAGAATTAATTTCCTAAATGGCCATACAGCTCATTAAAATTAATGGCAGTTGGAGTTTACATATGTGTTATTGTCTCATGTTCATTTACTTCATATCCTTTCATTCAATATTTATTACAGGAGTTTGTCTTTTAATGCTTTGTGGAGTTGGTAAAATAATTCCCCGTGTTGAAATGTATGCTTTTTATTTTTCTTAGATATGGTGTACTTGTACATGAGATTATATTTCATGTGTATACTTTGTTTAAAAATATTATCTAATTTATGTAAATTCTAAAACCTAAGGCTGAACCCCCTCCATCGTAGTTTTGTCCTTAGCTGATTATTCGGATTTCGTTTGGTTTTATGCGTTTTAAACATTTTTTGAAATTGTGGATTTCCTATATTTGGGTTCTAGTGCTGCTGATGAGGAATTAATTTCCGAAATGGCCATACAGCTCATTAAAATTAATGGCAGTTGGAGTTTACATATGTGTTATTGTCTCATGTTCATTTACTCCATATCCTTTCGTTAAATATACACATTTTTAAGTCTAGACAATATGAAGAGAATGCTTTAGCTGTTTGGCAAGAAAAGTTAACCACAACCACCCTCATTACTCATTTCAAACATTTCCATAAAAAGAATTCACAAAATTTAGTTTTACTAAACCTCTTACTCAGGTAAAGAACCTTTTTCGTTTGGAGGGAATGGGGCAGAGTCACAAGAAAAAAAAATGATCTTTTTACTGAGAAAAATTTGTGCTTGATTACCCATTGATTATCTCCAGACGTTTGGGCTAGAAAATTACCTTTTTTTCCTGCCTGGTATTGGTAAGAAATGTTTTGAATATTGCATTCAGCTACCACATTATTGTCCACTGTTTGTGTCTTCTTTGGATTTTATAGGTTGGAAATGCAAAAATGAAACTTTCTTACTTTTTTCTTGTCATTGCAACTATAAACATCCCTTTCCGCAAAACCAGGGATAAGCATTAAACTCCGTTTTCCTTTTCCATGCACACAGAGTAACGCTAAATCGAGGTACGGAAAATTACTTTTATAAAGACTTACTGCACATACTGTATTGGTTACTTAGACGCGATTTTTTAACCAAAACGCAGAAAAATTTTAGTTTCAGTTTTAAAATTATACTGAAATATAAAAAGGTCGACTCGACTAATATAGTAAGCTGTTAGTCCAATATCGGGCTTAGATTGTAAGATATAAAGTTTTATATTTGTTGGGCGTAGTTTGATATATTGTTACTCTCAACTTATATATAATTTTGTTTGAATGCTATTTTCCTTTCGAAAAGAACAATATTTAGCAGTATTTAATGTTCCATAACTTTTTTTTTGCACTCAGCTGTAAGTATATTATTAACTCAAATGTATTCTGACTCGATCCTATTTTTTTAGATATACATGTATTACAGCGACAGATAAGTGTCCTTAATGTGGCAACAGAAAACGCTCATAGGTTATATGACTTGATAACGAAAGGTAACAAAGTAATATAAACAAAACCTTATACATATTTATCAAACTTTATCTTTACTACAAGCCGAAATTGTGTCATAAGATTTAAAAGTAGACAATATATGCAATGCCAAGCAACAAACTTTGCTAAAACCCTTTTGATGCCATCATAATTTTGAAAAATGAAATAAAAACGATGCCTTTCAACGGGTGTGGGATAATCCAAACTGGGATACTATTTTCCAATTCAGTATTTATTTACAAACTGTCAAAGAGAAAAAAAACTCTTAAAGGGATAAAAAATTCATCATCATTTGAATATTTCTATATACTCCATTTTTATTTCAAATCAAAACCTTTCTTCCTCATGATTTCTGAAAGCTCTTACTTCATAGATTTATAATTTCAATGTATCATGATGCCCCATTTCATACTAGAATATAATTGACAACTAACTAGTCATTTATCAGATTTGGAATATTCTCATATATACCAAATGGAATAACGTATCTCAATAGAGAAATGGAATCCCATTTGGACTTATTCCAATCTTTTCGCTGTTTTAATAAATTGAAATTAAAATTAGCAGTAACCTACCTATAAATTCGAGAATAATTCATCATTTTCAAGAGGATACATTTCAATGTAGCAAACTCTGGGTGCATTCTTTTACCGGAATAATATACTGCACACAAGTTTTCTTTTCATGATTTTTAAAATACAATGTATTGTAAAACATTTTCAAAGCAAGCCGCCACATTCATTTAATATAAAACTGTGTGAAAGTACAGGAACTTTTATCACTCCCTAGAAAGCCGGATAATGTTTAGGTAAACGTAAATTAAAAAAAACAAAATACCGAAGTTATGTTCCGATATCAAAAACTGTACCTTTACATTTATGTAAACTGGGACAAAATATTATCCACTGCTACTTAAAATAAGACTTTTGTTTAACTTTTCTCAACTGGGCTTAACGAATTCAGCCAGACTAAGCCAATAATTCGCAAACTCCCCTTGCATAAACAATTCGCCAAGAACTCTGCTTTATGGAGATGCTACATCTTAGACGTATATAAAGGCGTATACGTATTGACGTATCGTAAAGTACTTAGAGAGTAACGTAAATTATGTCTTAAGGAACCCGGCATCAGTTTGTCATTTGACAAATGTAATAAACAATCTTCTTTGTATTTAAAATTGCATATAGCAAGTTTTGTCACGGTAATAACAATGACATGTAGCAGGATACCAGCACAAATAAATAATGAACTTTGTCGTCCCTGTCACGCTTTAAAACCAAGCGCGGAAGACGTTGGCTCCACGTCATGAAGATCCATGAATTTCTATTGAAAAATATGGTTTTGCGTTTGCTCAATGTGTTAGTTCTACTTTAACAGAAAATTTTCTTCAGTATATCTATTCGGCGTTTTGCAGTTAACAAAAAAATAATGCAAAAAAGTTAATGCAAAGAAAAAAAATGAATTGAAAGGTTTATTTTCTGACCACATAATTTAAGTTTTAGTATCCATCACTGCTGTAACGATTGTATATATTTCTTTTGCTTTTGTGTTTTTTTTTTTTTTTTTTTTTTTTTTTTTTGTTCGTTTTTTTATTACAATTTTTCAATTTGTTCCAGGGAACAAATCAATAGAAAAAAAAAATTCATGTTACATGTCATGTGTTTGTAAAGTTGATATTGAAAGATATTTATACGTTTGCTTGCTTGGCACAAGTGTCTTTTTCGGCAGTAGAATACTGAAGGAACAAGGGAAGCGAAGACTACAGAAATCGAAATCCGAAAACATGGCAAAAACAGCAACAGAGAAAAAAGGCAAAACAAAGACGTGAGACAGCTACAAGCACGAAAATAAAAAGACGACATTAAAAACTAAGGCACTCATAGTGTGAACTCCCATGAAAACCGGGAGTGACATCAGGTGCTCCGAAATGGTAAACATGTTCTGTAATGTTTCACTACGTTAATCGTCCACCAAAAAGCAACAGCAATTCATTTACCGCTCGGTGTGCTCGAATTATTTCGTAGTGCTCGTTTAGATTTCATAGGTATTAGATAACGCCATAAATGAGGGCAATGAAAGGGTAGAGAGAGAGATCGAGAAAAAGGAATCGGAGAAAGGAGAAGGTGATTGGGACAAATAGGCCAGTTGAGGGAAAAAGGGGGTAGGAGAACGGATAAAGGTTACAAGAAACGGAAAAGAGAAAAGAAGGGCAAGAAAGGGATCCTGGTACAAAGGGGTGAGATAACGGAGACAGGGGCTAAAACATGAAGGAGGACAGAAAGGAGGAAAGTGATTGGAGAAAGGAAAAAGGCACCCCTCAGTTAGCCCCCTCATAAATTGGAATAGGCTTGATTAAGGGCATTATAGGAGCAAAGGCATTGTTTTCATCAAGGCCAAAACACCTCCTCAAGTACAAAAACTGCATACAATATACATTTACTACATATAAATATGTAAAAAGAAATAAGAAATATTGAAATAAAAAATCAGATTGTTATCCTCAGGTTATTGACTGGGCAGTCAAAGTTAATATAAAATACATTTTTCAAAATAGGTTAACCTTAACCTTATATTTGTTTTCAGATAAAGCAAAGATAAAGAAAATTAATCGTGCTTTTTATACGCCAGCTGGTGGCTTTTGTATAAATTCTACAACCATAAATAATAATTATTAGCAAAAAAAAAAACGCCAAAAACATGGAGTGACGAAAACGCATATCTTTTTTATTATTATTTTTTTTTTAATATAACCGAAGATTTGAATAGAAAACCGCAAATACATATATTTATTTAATTTGAATTTTTGATGTTTTTATGAATATTTCTGCCGAAAGCCGATTGACAATTAAGATCGAGATTGTTCGTGAAACATATTTTTTATTGAATTTTACAAAAAAAACTTGACAAAAGTAATATTTTTTCAACAATTTCACTATCCCAAAAACTTGCGAGAAAAATAATTTTATGATATGGCGTATTGATGTCCTAACACTCACAGTGCACAAAAGGATATTTTCCCTTTGGCATAAAGTTCCTTAAAACATGCAAGATATTTATATACTATTTGGTTTGATTTCTGTAAATGTCAACTAAAACTCAAATTTGGCACACATTTGTTAAAAACCATGCATCAAATGGTGTATGCATAGTATATGCCATTTTGTCACAATGCTATCTACCTGCTGTGACTAAAATTTGTACAAATTTCCTGAAAGAATGCAACAACAAGGCTATCAAAAGTATACTATATGGTGTAAATGCCATTTAGTATTCAAATTTAGTACAAATTTACTAAAAATATGCAATAATATGGATCTAGATGGCATGGCATATGATGTACATGTAAATGCCATCTAATACTCAAATTTGGTACAAATATACTGAAAAGATTCAACAATATTGATATCTATAGTATGCAATATGGAGTAAAGCCATCTTGTACTCAAAGAAGTAGAACCACGAATAGAGTATATTGGCCCTATAAAATACAAAATTTTAATCTTTATCGTAGCTTTGATGAATGTTCGCTAAAATTATCTCCATACCTTGAAATATATCGGGCAACACTTATTGTTGATTTCTATGACGTCATCAATGACGTATAACACTCGAAAACATGACGGATTTCGAGAAATGGCTCAAAATTGATAGTTTTCAATCAGTTTTTGCAAAATTTCAAATTTACTTTAAACATGCGACAATATGGATATCGATAGTATGCAATATGGTGTAAATGCCATCTAGTACTCAAATTGGTACAAATTTACTGAAAATATGCAACATTAGGGATATCGATATTATACGATAAGGTTTAAATGTCATCAAATAGTCGAATTTGGTACAAAATAACTGAAAATATGCAACAATAGGGAAATCGATAGTATGCGATATGGTGTACATGCCATCTAATACTCAAATTTGGTACAAATTTATTGAAAATATTCAACAATAGGGATATCGACAGTATGCGACATGGTGTAAATGCCATCTAATACTCAAATTTGGTACAAATGTACTGAAAATGTTATTATAAGGATATCGAAAGTATGAGATATGTTGTTAATGTCATGTACTACTAAAATTTGGTACAAATATACTGAAAAGATTCAACAATATACATATCTGTAGTATGCGATATGGAGTAAATACCATCTATTACTCACATTTGGTACAAATATACTGAAAATATGCAACAGTAGGGATATCAATGTATGCGATATGGTGGAAATGCCATCTCTTTTTCAAATTAGGTACAAATTTTCTGAAAACATGCAACAGTAGGGATATCGAAAGCATGCGATATTTTGTAAATGCCATCTAGTACTCAAAATGATACAAATTTTTCTGAAAATATGCAGCAATAGGGATATCAGTAGTATGCGATATGATGTAAATGCTATATAGTACTCAAATTTGGTGCAAATTTACTGAAAATATTCAACAATAAGGATATCGATAGTATGTAATATGATGTAAATGTCAGTTAGAACTCAAATTTGGTAAAAATATACTGAAAACATGCAACAGTAGGGATATTGATAGTGTGGTGTAAATGCAATCTAGTACTCAAATAGATACAAAGTTTTCTGAAAATAAGCAACAATAGGATAATAATATTATGCGATATGGTGTAAATGTCATTAGATAGTAAAATTTGGTACAGATGTTCTGAAAAGATGCAACAATAGTGATATCGATAGTATGCGATATGGTGTACATGCCATCTAATATTTGACGAAAGGATATGGAGTAAATGAACATGAGACAATGACATATGTTTACTCCAACTGCAATAATTTTAATGAGCTGTATGGCCATTTCGGAAATTAATTCCTCATCAGCAGCACTAGAACCAAAACAAAGGGAATCCATAATTCCAAAAAATGTTCGAAATACATAATACCACACGAAATCCGAATAGTTAGTAATATCAAATATAGATAAGGACAAAACTACGATGGAGGGAGTTAATCCTAATACTCAAATTTGGTACAAATATACTGAAAACATGCGACAATATGGATCTCATAAGTATGCGATATGGTGTAAATGCCATCTAATTTTCAAATAAGGTACAAATTTTCTGAAAAAAATGCAACAGTAGGGATATCGATAGTATGCGATATGATGTAAATGCCAATAGACCTCAAATTGGTACAATTTTTTTTTTTCTGAAAATATGCAACAATAGGGATATCGATATTATACGATATGGTGTAAATGTCATCAAATGGTCAATTTTGGTACAAATGTACTGAAACTATATATGCAACAATAGGGATATCAATAGTATTCAATACGGTGTTTATGCCATTTAATACTCAAATTTGGTACACATTTACTGAAAATATTCAACAATAGGGATATCTATAGTATGCGATATGATGTAAATGCCATTTAATAGTCAAAGTTGGTACAAATATACTGAAAACATGCAACAATAGGGATATCAACAGTATGCGACATGGTGTAAATGTCATCTTATACTCAAATTTGGTACAAATTTACAGAAAATATTATAATAAGGATATCGATAGTATGCGATATGTTGTTTATGTCATGTAGTACTCAAATTTGGTACAAATATACTGAAAATATGCAACCATAGGGATATCTGTAGTATGCGATATGTTGCTTATGTCATGTAGTACTCAAATTTGGTACAAATATACTGAAAATATGCAACAATAGGGTTATCGATAGTATGCGATATGATGTAAATGCCATTCATCCCATAGAAAAAATAACCGGAATTGCAGTGGAATCCAGTTGTATTCCAAAGGCATCTACTGGTATTCCAATGAATACCACTGGAATGATGTTTTCCAGTGGAATCAAATCCAAATGGACTTACCAGTGGTATTCCACTTGAATCCAAATCTAATGGATTTACCACTGGTATATTCTACTGGATTGTAAAATAATTTTTTGTAGTAGATTAATTTTTACAACAGCATAAAATACATAGATCACAGCAAGTTTCAACATTTCAGTTGGAAAGTAGGTAATTTACATGAGGAAAGTGTTATTATTTAGATTTTTTATCATCGGTAATCAGAAACTGGACAAAGAGCTGTGAACTTAAAAAATGAGCAAGAATTGTTTTTTTTTAGAAAAAAAAGAAGGCCCTGGTTGTTGCCAAAAAAAAAATTAACCAGCACCTTGGATAAAAAAAAATTATCTTATCCGAGGTGACATCACAAAGCTGAATTGACCTATCATATCAGTCGATTTCAATCTTACACCCCCAATATAGGTGGTGACGCGATCGATGTTTACAGATATAATCTAGGTAAAAAATAGATATTTTAAATTGAGATATATTCATTGTTATAATAACTATGATTTTGAAATTCGGATATGATGTTTATATTGATGTTCAAACTGCATATTCCGAGTTTCAATTTATTATCTTGAAAAATTATTGAATAAATCAAAGTTGAAATTACTTAGATATATAATGAAATGTGGACTTTTTGACGGCCTCCGCAGGTAAAGTGCCCGTATGTCCGGAAAGGAGAATTATCTGGCCCTCACACCGTCCATTAGAAAAAAAAACCTTGTTTAAAGAATAAAAAAATCTGGCCTGCACAGTGAACCCCCAAAAAATCCCAGCTAGGATGGAAATCCAACCCCCTTAAAAAATCAAATGATCCTTGCTTAATGAATAAAAATATTTTTTATTCAGTATGACCATAGCGGCCTGTAGCAATTTTAACTGTGAATAATGTAGGTATATTACTACATTTCTTACGTTATTGCATTTATGAATTAATTACCAATCTGGTATCATACATGCACAGATGTGAAAAGAATAAAAAAGATATATAAATGTACAAGAATTGGCTTAAATTAACAACCAATTAACAACACCTGAAATACAAAACGGAAAACACGTTTCTGAACCACTGTTAAAACCGACATTTGTTTGTTTATTAATTGTTCTATGTCCTATGTGCCGAAGATTTTGATTGGTTGATCACGCTTAAATATATCCAATTAGCGTGAACGTCTTTTTACGGTTTTGTTAAAGATACTGCCATTTCTGTATTCTACAGAATTGAAAAATTATAGAGGTGACTCAAATTGATTTCGCTGAATGATAGCTTTATTTTATTTTAATTTGGCAATTGAATGTAAAAATAATTGCGATATCATGATGTCTCAATGATTTATTACAATTAATTGTCAGTTAATTGTTACACAACACGATCTACATGCGAGACAGCACGGTCTTGCCATGTTGCCAAGTTGAAGTAGACCCGAGCATGCAGAGTCTCCCGACTCTGCGGCAGTATGCCCATTTGTGATCGGAAGACTTCTTTAAATAATGAAGGTAAGAGACTTTTTACTATAGACTAGTATTAACATGATGTTTTTTTATGATGTATCAGTCCTCTCACATTTCAAATCGATAAAACATTGTGTAAAAAATACTCCGAAAGAGGATGACCATTTAAATATTCAGTAGAGGGGTTTTGAGCTTTGTGAATAAATAATTTAATAATGGTGTTGGAGAGTTTGGGAACTTTAGCTCTATTGGTACCTTTTTACATTTCTTATTTGTCGGTCAGCATCTATCAAAAATCCACACAAGGACTATAAGAGCTGCGGTTCCACAGCTATATGTAGTCAGAGTCAATGAAGATAGATATTCTAATCCTACTTCACGCAGGGAATCTTGATGGTCTCAACTGAATTTTACTACTGGGAAGTTAATATATACAAAGTGACAGATCCTGTTTTTAAAAATCGGGGATTGTCAGTCCATGTAAAACTAGTCAAAGATCTAAAATATAACTAAAACCTTATATAATTCTGTGCTTTAAGAAAGTATCATGTTTATTGTAGACAGTCACTTAGGAGCGATTCTAAAATCTGGACAAATAGAAAAATTAATTTATCATTGTTATTCGAAAAAAAAACAAAAGGGTTTTTGATTTATTATTTTATTTTAAATGGAGTAACATTATTTGCTCTATCATGTCTATGGAACTTCACTTATAAAGCGTAAATCACGGATTTCTGGGCGCCGTTTTTTTTTTTTTTTTTTTTTTTTTTTTTTTTTTTTTTTTGGTTCAGAACATCCAGTTTCCCAGCAGTGTTCGTGTCACAAAAATAATTGATTTAATGTTTGATTTGAAGAATAGATATTTTTTGTTGTTGTTGCAAATACCAAACAAAGAAATTATTGATGCGACATTTGATGATAGGGTGTAACGATAAACCTTTTTTGGAACACAATAAGTATTGTGATATTCTACTTGCATTGCGATTCATATCGCGATATATTTTAGAATAATTTGGCCGCCATTACAAAAGAGTTTGCTTATGACATCGTGGAAAACAAAGGAGACTGAAATAAATCAGAATAAATTGAATGATTTATTCATTTAAAGTAGTGTACATATTCTATTATTTTGCACTAGAAACTTTTCGCCAAAGGAAGTTTTGCTATAGAAATTGTTTATTTCACATGTTAAAATAGAACCATATCCTTCATATTGTAAGCGGCATAAACCGAACCGTCATCCCAAATACGGCCATTTCAGTACATACGGTGAATCGTTTCCCCCTTATTTGGTGAAAATAATATTTTGTTTGAGATTTACATGAGAATCTTAATAAATTTTCTATGCAAAATTGCGTATTGTGATTTAATTTTGTAAATATGTAATTATTACGCATCGATGTAAACTGATTTCTGATATTTGACTCAATATATTACAGGGCCATGAAGACTTGAGACTTTTTTTCAAAAAAAGGAATTAACTGGATTAATATGGTACCACTGGCACTCCAGTGGAATTGTCAATAAAATACCAGTGGAATCCATCGAATTCCAGACAATTTTTACCGCTGGATTCCAGTGGAATTGCCACTGGAATACCAGTGGATTCCGCCAGATTCCAGACAATTTTTACCGCTGGATTCCAGTGGAATTCCGTTGGAAAAACCAGTGGATTCCGGTGGAATTGCTACTTGAATACAAGTGGAATCCACTGAATACCAGACATTTTTACCGCTGGTTTCCAATGGAATCCAGTGGTAATTCCAATGAAAGCCACTTGCTAAACCAGTGGTATTCCACTTGAATTCCAGTGGAATTTTGAAATTTTTTCTATGGGGTAGTACTCAAATTTGGTACAAATATACTGAAAACATGCAACAATAGGGATATCGATAGTATGCGATATGATGTTAATGCCATTTAGTACTCAAATTTGGCACAAATATACTGAAAACATGCAAGAATAGGGATATTTATAGTATGCGATATGGTGTAGATACCATCTAGTACTCAAATTGGTAGAATTTTTTCTGAAAATATGCAACAATAGGGATATCGATATTAAACGATATGGTGTAAATGTCATCTAATACTCAAATTTGGTACACATGTACTGAAAATATGCAACAATAGGGATATCGATAGTATGCAATATGTTGTACATGTTATCAAATACTCAAATTTGGTACAAATATACTGAAAACATGCAACAATAGGGATATCGATAGTATGCGATATGATGTAAATGCCATTTAGTACTCAAATTTGGTACAAATATACTGAAAACATGCAAGAATAGGGATATTGATAGTATGCGATATTGTGTAGATGCCATCTAGTACTCAAATTGGTAGAATTTTTTCTGAAAATATGCAACAATAGGGATATCGATATTATACGATATGGTGTAAATGTCATCTAATACTCAAATTTGGTACACATGTACTGAAAATATGCAACAATAGGGATATCGATATTATGCAAGATGGTGTACCTGCCATCAAATACTCAAATTTGGTACCATTTACTGAAAATATTCAACAATAGGGATATTGATAGTATGCGATATGATGTAAATGCCATCTAGTACAGTCCTTGCTTCAGTAGCCGTTACTAAAAGAGCGATCATTAAGTGATCCGTCAGCCGTCAACGATCAGTGATCGATCAGTCAAAAATCCGTCAAAGTCTGACGGATAGGAAAAATAATTTACGTATTTGACGGATACAATACGTAAAATACGTGACTGACGGATGATTGATCGGTCCTATCCGTAATTGACTGATTGATAGCCTTACGTCATCTTTCAAGTTAATACATTTTGCGAAATTATAGTCTCATTTCAATACAAAAAAATGAATTTAGAATTGTAATAACACCTCATGCATGTTAAATTCGTTAAGGTTAATATAATAATTACTTGAATTTTGTGCGTGTATACGTAGCAAATGCACAGTATACATGTATAATACAGTTTATCAGAATACATTAAAGTTTGGAAGCACCTCTACTTTAAACAATCGTCGAAAATAGACATATTTACTGTGATAACAAAAAATAATAAAATTATATATACAGCTGGTTAAACGTTCAATATAAGACAATAACAGGAAAGCAAACATGAGTGAAACAAAAATAGAATAAAAAAAAACAAACAAACAAACAAACAAAATAAAACAAAACAAAAAAACAAATGATTTTACGCATTCATACACGAAAGACCCGGAAATCAAATTTGTCAAACTCTAAATATGCTACAATCATTAAAATTGTGTTTCATAAAGTAAAAAAATTCTTCAAAAGAATAGAATGAATAAAATTTTCAAAAAACCAAAACGTTTTTTTTTTTTCATTTATTTAGACCTTTCACTCCTTACATATTCTAAAATTCATTAAAATTGTGTTTCGGAAACGATAAAACTTCTTCGAAAGGATATAATTATAAAAATCTTCAAAACACTAAATTGTTTTGGTAATTTTTATAGACAGAGTTTAAACCACACTCTAAAAATCAAACTTTTCAAGCCTTAAATATGTTAAAATTCATTAAAATTGTGTTTCGCAAAATATAAAACTCCTTCGAAAGGATATAACGAATAAAATTTTCATAAAATTTAAATTGTTTTGGTCATTTTTATAGACAGAGGTTAAACCGCCAACTATAAATCTAACTTTTCAAATTAAATGTGCTGAAATTTGTTAAAATTTGTTTCGCAAATAAAACTCCTTTGAAAGGATATGTTGAATAAAATTTTCAAAAAAATTAAAATTGTTTTGGTAATTTTTATATACAGAGTATAAACTGCAGACTAAAAATCTAACTTTTCAAGCCTTTAATATGCTAAAATTCATAAAATGTGTGTTTCGGAAAAGATAAAACTCCTTCGAAAGGATATGATTAATAAAATTTTCAAAAAATTTCAATTGTTTTGGTCATTTTTATAGACAGAGTTTAAACTAAAAGTTTAACTTTTCAAGCCTTTAATATGATAAAATTCATTAAAATTGTGTTTCGCAAAAGGTTAAACTCCTTCAAAAGGATATGAGTAATAACATTTGCAAAAATATTTAAATTGTTTTGGTCATTTTTATAGACAGAGTTTAAACCGCACTCTTAAAATCAAACTTTTCAAGCCTTAAATATGTTAAAATTCGTTACAATTGTGTTTCGCAAAATATAAAACTCCTTCGAAAGGATATAATGAATAAAATTTTCATAAAATTTAAATTGTTTTGGTCATTTTCATAGACAGAGGTTAAACCGCCAACTAAAAATCTAACTTTTCATATTTAAATGTGCTGAAATTTGTTAAAATTTGTTTTGCAAATAAAACTCCTTTGAAAGGATATGATGAATAAAATTTTCAAAAAAAATAAAATTGTTTTGGTAATTTCTATATACAGAGTATAAACGGCAGACTAAAAATCTAACTTTTCAAGCCTTTAATATGCTAAAATTCATTAAATGTGTGTTTCGGAAAAGATAAAACTCCTTCGAAAGGATATGATTAATAAAATTTTCATAAAATTTCAATTGTTTTGGTCATTTTTATATACAGAGTTTAAACTGCAGAATAAAGTTTAACTTTTCAAGCCTTTGATATGATAAAATTCATTAAAATTGTGTTTCGCAAAAGGTTAAACTCCTTCAAAAGGATATGAGTAATAACACTTGCAAAATATTTAAATTGTTTTGGTCATTTTTAGAGACAGAGTTTAAACCGTGCACTAAAAATATAACTTTAAAAATTTAAATATGCTGAAATTTGTTAAAATTGTGTTTTGCAAAAGATAAAACTCCTTCAAAAGGATATGATGAATAAATTTTTAAAAAAATTTAAATTGTTTTGGTCATTTTTATAGACAGAGTTTAAACCGTGGACTAAAAATCTAACTTTTCAAGCCTTTAATATGTTAAAATTCATTAAATGTGTGTTTCGCAAAAGATAAAAACTCCTTTGAAAGGACGTGATTAATAAAATTTTCCAAAAAGTGCAAATGTTTTGGTCATTTTTATAGACAGAGTTTAAACCACAGACTAAAAATCTAAATTTTCAAGCCTTAAATATGTTAAAATTCATTAAAATTGTGTTTCGCATATAAAACTCCTTCGAAAGGATATGATAAAGAAAATTTTCATAAAATTTAAATTGTTATGGTCATTTTTATAGACAGAGTTTACAGACTAAAAATATAACTTTTCAAGCCTTTAATATGTTAAAATTCATTTAAATTATGTTTCGCAAAAGATAAAAACTCCTTCGAAAGGATATGATGAATGAAATTCTCAAAATATTTAAATTGTTTTGGTCATTTTCATAGACAGAGTTTAAACCGCACACTAAAAATCTAACTTTTCAAACCTAAATATGCTGAAATTTGTTGAAATTGTGTTTTGCAAAAGATAAAACTACTTCAAAAGGATATGATGAATAAAATTTTCAAAAAAAAAAATGTTTTGGTCATTTTTATAGACAGAGTTTAAACTGCAGATTAAAAAACTAACTTTTCAAGCCTTAAATATGTTAAAAATAAATAACTAATACCAAAGTTACTGTGAAATTTGATTCTGCATATGTGCATTTCGACAACTTATGTCTCATCAGTGCAGATAAAATCTAAACGTTTGGAAGACCATGAAGTCAAAGATGTTTAAAAACTGATAGACAACAAATAATCAAATATGATCTAAATAAAAAGCCAAAATCAGCTTAGGACAGAGCTTAGCATGAGGGAGATACTCCTTAGTTTCAACCAAATTTACAAAAATTAGATATTGTGAGGTTCCAAATATAATCGGCTTGTGTTTCGCAAAAGATAAAACTCCTTCGAAAGGATATGATGAATAACATTTTCATAAAATTTAAATTGCTTTGGTCATTTTTATAGACAGAGTTTAAACCGCACACTAAAAATCTAACTTTTTAAACCTAGATATGCTGAAATTTGTTAAAATTGTGTTTCGCAAGAGATAAAACTCCTTCGAAAGGATATGATGAACAAAATTTTCAAAAAAGTTAAATTGTTTTGGTAATATTTATAGACAGAATTTAAACCACTGACTAAAAATCGAACTTTCCAAGCCTTTTATATGTTAAAATTCATTAAAATTGTGTTTCGTAAAAGATAAAACTTCTTCGAAAGGATATGAAGAATAAAATTTTCAAAATATTTTAAAAATTGCTTTGGTCATTTTTATCCACAGAGTTTAAACCGCACACTAAAAATCTAGCTGTTCAAACCTAAATGTGCTGAAATTTGTTGAAATTGTGTTTTGAAAAAGATGAAACTCTTTCGAAAGGATTTGATGAATAAAATTTTCAAAAAAATTCAATTGTTTTGGTAATTTTTATAGACAGAGTTTAAACCGCACACTAAAAATCTCACTTTTAAAGCTTAGATATGTAAAAATTTATAAAAATTGTCTTTCGAAAAAGAAAAAAAATCCTTCGAAAGGATATGATGAATAAAATTTTCAAAAAAATTAAATTGTTTTGGTCATGTTTATAGAGAGAGTTTAAACAGCAGACTAAAAATCTAACTTTTTAAGCCTATAATATGTTAAAATTCATTAAAAATTGTGTTTCGCAAAAGAAAATACTCCTTCGAAAGGATATCATAAATAAAAAATTTTCAAAAAAATAGTGTTTTGGTCGTTTCCAAAGATCGAGTTTAAAACGCAGACTAGTATTATGCAGTTAAGATACCCAGTTCTCATTCACATGTAAACAATTTAAGTTGAAACAAAATACCGCATTCGTTATTAAATTAAAACTGTTTCTTTATATTAAAAAAAGGTGATCTAACAACCTGGAAACACACGAGAATATTATGTTTATTCGTTTTGTCTTAAAATTCCAAATATTTACGTATCCGTCATACGTGATTTACTGACTGATACAATGCGTAATTGACGGATGGGATCAGTAAAATACGTTTACATCCGTAAAATACGTTTACAATCCGTAAAATACGTACACATCCGTTATTAATGGATCCGTCATCGATTAGTGAAAAATCAGTAATCAATCAGTCAACAATCCGTCAATAAGTAACGGCTACTGATACAAAGACTGTACTCAAATTTGGTACAATTTACTGAAAACATGCAACAGTAGGGATATTGGTGTATGCGATATGGTGTAAATGCCATCTAGTACTCAAAAAGGTACAATTTTTTCTGAAAATATGCAACAATAGGATGTTGATATTATACAATATGGTGTAAATGTCATGAAATAGTCAAATTTGGTACAAATGAACTGAAAATATACAACAATAAGGATATTGATAGTATGCGATATGGTGTACATGCCATCTAATACTCAAATTTGTTACATTTACTGAAAGTATTTTACAATAGGGATATCGATAGTATGCGATATGATGTAAATACCACTTAGTACTCAAAGTTGGTACAAATATACTGAAAACATGCAATAATAGGGATATCGAAAGTATGCGATATGGTGTAAATGCCATCTAGTACTCAAATTAGTATATTTTGTTCTGAAAATATGCAAAAAAGGGATATCGACAGTTGCGAAATGGTGTAAATGTCACATAGTACTCAAATTCTCTGGATCTGCTAAATGTTCTACAAAACCTATTTCTAAGCTATTAACATCCATCTTGACAGCCGTAAAAGAGGGCCTTCAAAAATATTGTGATACTAGCTTTTCAAGAAGTGGTGTAAAGGAAATGTGGATATTAAAAAACTCTAAGCATCTGCTTGACATCTTAAAATCGAGATCATTAACACACTGTAACAGCATTAAAACTTTTGACTTTTCCACGCTTTATACTACAATTCCCCATGAACAACTGAAATCACGGCTGAAAGATATAATTCATAGATGTTTCTCCCGCAAGAACGGCGAACAAAGATATAAATACATTGTTATAGGCAGAGAACAAGCATACTTTGTGAGATACTACTCAGAATCACAGAAAAAATATACAGAGGAAGAAGTAATTAAAATGTTAGAGTTTCTGATCGACAATATATTTGTCCAGTTTGGAGGACTTGTTTTTCAACAGACTATCGGAATTCCAATGGGCACAAACTGTGCGCCTCTTTTAGCCGATCTATTTCTCCACTCATATGAAGCTGAATTCATCCAAGGGCTTCTTCAAAATAAAGATAAAAAACTGGCCCAGTCCTTTAATTTCAGCTTCCGTTATATAGATGATATTTTATCACTAAACAATCCTCGCTTTGGTGATTTTCTTCATCTTATCTATCCAAAAGAGCTAGAAATTAAGGATACTACAGATACTTCCACATCAGCCTCGTTCCTTGACCTTCATCTTGAAATTGACAAAAGAGGTACACTACAAACTAGGCTATATGACAAACGTGATGACTTCACTTTTCCAATAGTCAACTTTCCCTTTCTTTGTAGCAACATTCCAAAAGCACCAGCATACGGAGTTTACATCTCCCAACTCATTCGCTACTCAAGGGCCTGTGGTCGATACAGTGACTACCTTGATAGAGCTCGGTTGCTTACAATTAGGCTACTTAAGCAAGGGTATGTTGCCCATAACTTGAGGTCATCACTACAGAAGTTTTACGGTCGACATCACGATCTTGTGGACCGCTATGAGATATCTGTTTCCCAGATGACAACAGATCTTTCTCTTTGCCAGTAAAGTTTGTTTTTCCTCTACCGGATTTGACTTTACTACCGGAGTTGACATGTTCAACACGGCGGGTGTCTTATAAGAAGCAGGAGATGCTTACTCTACCGGTGCACCTGATCTCACCCATGGTTTTTATTGGGTCCGTGTTGTTCATTTTTGTATATGTGCGTGTCTTCATTTTCTTTTCTGTGTCATGCTCATGTTATGTCTTCGTTTCTTTGTTTTTCCGACGTTGCCATTGTCCTTGGATTGTTCTTTTTAGACTGACGGTTCGGTTCTCACTAACTTCTCTATTTATACAAGGACTTATATTTAGATATACGCCCTTGATTTATATGATTAATGGGGGTTTTAAAGGAGTGGGTTATTGTGCGGTGTATAAAAAATAGAAATAGATCATTCTGTTTGATGAAAGAAATATCGAAATCCTCGTGTACATTGTACATTATACGTGAAATAAGATCGTGTTAAGTGTACGAAAAAAGGTTATGGACGCTGTACGATGATAACCCCTCAGCCTTTTCCGCCTTCACAATAATATGTTAATGTACGCTCGATAATCGAAAGATATAATCATGATAATAGAAGGAATACTTGTAAGATGAGAAAAACAAATGACATTTTAAAAGCAAGAAAAAGCAACACGTGAAATAAAATACGGCAAACAAAAATCTGTATCCCCCTCGAGTATTTGTTCTTTTTTATTTACACGATTGTAAATAACAAGCTTTGTGGAAAATTTTCTAAAGTTGAGACTGGAAAATGAGATCTCTACAAATCTTTATTGAAAATTTTTGTCCTACAAAAAAGATAAAATGCATTTGCTGTATGTACCGGCCACTATAATAAAAACCGAGATTCAAATACATTGTATTGGACATCGTGTATAGTTAAGGTGTAAAGTGTATGGTACATGGTGTATGGTGTATGGTGTAAGGTATATGGTGTAATGGTTCATGGTGTATGGTGTAATGGTGCATGGTGTATGGTGTATGGTATAATGGTGTGATTGGTTATGTTTTACTGCACAAGCACTGTATATCCCTTTGTTAATTTTTTAAAAGACACAATTCCAGACTCATTCGTTTTTAGTCCTAGAATTCCCCCTTATTCAATATTCAGTCCTTATCCAAAATTAAGCATTTTATTTTGTCATTTCACTTTGCTACATCTTTATAATTTTTAGGGAATCTGCATCCTTAAGTTTATTCCAAAAGTGACCCGCTAATAATTGAAATGATTTTTATGCTTTCAAGAATTATCTTTATTAAAACAGAAAGGGCAAACACATTGCATATCTACGATCGCTGAAAATTTCAACTGCAGGATGTAATCTCCCTGGACAACTTTGAAAAAAAAGAATAAGGTAGAAGAAAAGAAGAGGACGAATTTAAACAACGATAGAAATTCTGGACAGCCGCACTTGGCATACATGACCTAGCCATCGTCTGTGGTTTTATTTAATCAGCTTTTGGCAACCCTCAATTTTTCTAAATAACAAAAATGAAAGAAAAAAAAACAATTTTTGAAGAAATCAATGCACAGTCTGTTCAATTGTGTATGCGAAACATGAGGCGAATATCCAGTTTAGAGTACTTGTCAGAAGTTTTTGTTTTGCAGCATTACTGAATACGTCACTAACAATGAATACTCATAGATTTTAAATTCAAAAGATAACTTAAACCTTACGATATCAAGCATTTGCATTGCTTTAGATATGTCCAATTATATTGGCGTAAATTTGTCATCAATTCAATTTCTCCCATTACTTTAAGTGACTACCTCTCATTTTTATCTAGAGGTTGTCATTTATATAAAATCAAGAAAGAAAATGTAACGTAGAAAAAAGCTAGCAAATCAGATGACACTTGACTAGTTGAATGTCGCTAGTTGCAAATGGAAGTACGTATCCCCGCCTTTAATAAGTATGACACAAACAAAGGTTTGTTAGCTTAAATCAGAAACTATATCTCTGCTAATCTGTTTGTGTGTTTATCGCCTAAAACTCAACTTCTTTTGATCTTTCAAGCCTGCTTACGTTTCTCATTTGTGTTTCTTAATTTTAAACATATGAGAATCATTCCCCTAGCTATTCTACCTACAACACTCGGTGTTCAAAATGCTAATATCATGGTACTACATCTTTTTATTTGAAATGTAGTAAATTATTTTGCATAACAGTTTCACCATGAATGAAAGATTATGGATCAAAATACCAAATGTGGGTTAAATATTTATACATATACGTTCAGTGTAAACGTTTCCGTATACACACATTCGATGCAAAAGGTCCAATAGGGTGTTGTCTCATTTTCATTGCGCACAGATTTCGTTGAATATAGATCAGTGGATAAAACAAAATAGTTGTTGCAAAACAGCTCTCAAGTTCAAAATAGAAATCTATGGTAATGTGCACATGTCCTTAAAAAGGAAAGTTTCAAAATCTAGAAACCAAATTTCACCCATAACAAGAAAAAAGAAGTTAAAAATAAACATTAAAAAATGTTGACCAAATTTTCGGCTTGAGGTAGCAATGTGACCAACACCTGCAAATCATCGAAATGGCACGATGGTAAGTCCAAAAACTGTTTCAAATGTCCTTAAGTTTACAATTTTTTGTTTTGCTCTTTTTTACCCGAACACATTCTTTGCTGTATTCTCAAGTGACCCCACAGCTTTAAATCGATACACAACATATTTTCCAGCTTTACCATGTGCATTTCAACTGTTTGCGTAAAACCCGTGACATTATTACGTCACATTTGATTTAATATCCAAATATGGTATTCCGAAGCCTTTGACAAAAAGTGAGTTGAAATTCGACAAATGGATCCAACTCGATATTAAAATTCCAAAATAAGATATTTTGTGGAAAATCCGGAGGTTTGGGTACCGGTTTAACCCTACTGTTGGCTTTTACTAGTGCCGGTACCGACGAGTATCTATCGCTGTGTACGTTTGTCTATTTATTTTACTTTTCTTATTTGTGTTTTTTTCTTGTGCAGTACCTTTGTGCATTGTGGCATAATACTATGTTTTTCGGCCATTAAAGGTGTTTTCTGTTATCTCTTTTATTATATTTTTTTAGATAGAATTTTTGTGCAATTCGGTCTCAAATTCTTAATTTCACAGGTTTCAAATTTTGTAGAAATTTTACTAAAAGTTCAAATGAAGATACACGTGTTTCAACTTCAAAAAAAGTATTTTTAAAAAAAAAAATTCTCGTGAAAAAATCATTGCACCTTATTTAGCATTTAAGAACGAACTGGTACACGTTAGTGAACAGTAGGGGGTTAGGCACGTTAATACATTTTATTTGTTGACAAAATCATATAAATTTAGGTTAGAAATGTAAACTCTCCTATTAGATAAAAAATGTAACAAGATGAATACTATATTGGAACTAAATCGTCTCTAATAAGGACAAAATTCAAATATTTGCCGGACTTGTTTCCAAAATAAGCGTTATTATAAACATTTTGAAGACCAGAAAAATAGTTAGAGCTGAGTGGAAAACAAACCATGATGATGTAACTGAAATCAAGAATCAGCAAATGACAGAGATGTTCTTATAAGCACATTTTTTTAAAATTCAAAATGTGTGAGTTTTCTCAATAGTACGTTTATGTTATGTTAAACAATGACACAAACAAAGCAAGTAACGTCTTTCACTAATTTTGTATTATTTTTAGCTAAAATAGAGATACAGAAAGTTGTAACAGACATTGAATTAAAGAATACACATACAAGTGCCAAACTGAACAGGCTCTTAAACACTCAAGGTAAAGTTAATAGCTTCGTTTCCTGTGATTTAATTTGAAATTTTTGCATGTTGAATGAAAAACATTTGAGTAAATGTACACGAAACAAAGTCTCTACATATACATGGAAAAAACAAGCAAAGGAACAACGCTTCAATTGTAGTTCTTCATCTTGAGGTCACCATGAAGCCTCATTGTTGAAGGCCGCATGCTGACTTCAAGATTAGGAAATACAATTAAAACGTCGTTCCTCATAGAAAGTCCAAGACGGCCCCTAACGCCGGTTTGAGCGGAATTCTTCGCTTAATAGGGAACAACGCTACATCCATGTATTTAATTTCTGATCATTAAGCCTGTGGACTATTACAACATATAGACAAACACAGAGCCATTATCAAGTCGATTGTAAGAAAACTTGGTATTATAAAATAATGAGATATGGGCTCTTTAAACAGGTATTTAGTATTACCTTTCGAAATTACAAAAATAAATGCCAAATGTAAGTATAATAGTATATTCATACGAGAAATTCTCTCACGAACTGAAATATAAACAGAGTATACATCTCTCGAACGTATATTTTCTTCAATGACTTTATGATATAAACATGATAAAAGAATGATATTGATTTAATTCCTGTTCAGCTAAATTTTGAAGCATTTTCTCAAAGAAGCTTTTCATTTTCAGTTTTCGAAAGTAATTATAAGAAGGCATTTACCCATATAAATTTGGTGATGTGTATTTCAATAATAAAAAGAAATGATTAAGAATCGAATTATCCTGTAGAACAAATTTTAGGTCATCTGACTATAACTAGAGACCATAATAGAATCGCTTATTTGGCACCAGGTTTGTCAATCTCTTTACATTTGAAGATCCCCTCTTATTACACCTTAGAAATTTTAACGAATGAAAAATTGCTATTTCACTGAAATGTTTTGACGGGCCTCTAAGATAAGTATTGTTTGTATCTCAATTCAAATGATCGCCATCAGCAAGATTTTTTAAATGGCACTGTGTATATGAAATATATTTTTGAAAACTATTAGTTGCAATAAAGCCGTTTTCCGTCCCACCTGGACCTTTGATATAATATATTCGAATGATACCTACATTATATGTACTTTAAGATTGTACAATATAATATCGAAACGCGCACATGCAAGTCACTTCATTTTACCATGACTCCTAACAAAGGAATAAATAGAGTATGTGCAGAATTAAGTTTACTTGGTGTATTAAACCTTCGCCGGACCTTAGACAGAAACTTCACTGATTCGAACTCTTAGTTTTCCGTTTTCAAAGAGGACGTCACGCATTAAAGTTTTAATCAAAAAGATAATCAATTGGAAACAATTATGGAATCCATTGGATAACATACATACATCATTATCGCACTACAGATTTTGCATTCTGTTGCAACAAATGAAAACATATTCCAAGGTATAGAAGATCCTCATATTTTCACTGTGAGAGCTGTTCTGCCTACCATGAAGCTTAATCAGAACAACTTAACAATAAAAAAACGGCCTGTAAAACTAAACTATTTTAACACAGGCAGTTGATTTTAACATTCATATATTCAAAAAAATCACTGTCCAAGTATCACCTATATAGGAATTTAAAGATAACATAAGGAGAGGGATCTTCTTCTAAGTAGACCAAGTCTGCTTAAGGGTAGCAACAAAGCCGAAGATATACACAGATATACACATACACTCAAAAAAATATTACTTGCTTTTACTTGAAATAAAAGAAAAATGTTTTGCTTATTTTAAGTAAAATAATAAGTAAAAAAGTTTGTCAAAAATTGAGTAATTACTAGTAATTGCAAGTAATTTGTAATTAATCTATAGGTAAGTAAGATAATTAACATCTTGAGTAATTTGTACTGGTGATTGTTTTATCAAATTAAGTAATATTACTGGTAATTCTTTCACCAAGTTAAGTAATTTCTACTGGTAATTCTTTTATCAACTTAAGTATTACTTGTAATTATTTTACCAAGTTAAGTAATATCTATTGGTAATTCTTTTATCAAGTTAAGTATAACTGGTAATTCTTTTACCAAGTTAAGTTATTTCTACTGGTAATTCTTTTATCAAATTGAGTAATTTCTACCGGTAATTCTTTTACCAAGTTATTTGTTTTACATAAAAATTAGCATTTAGCGCTAAATCAAATACTAGTATTTTGTAATCATAAGTAAAATTTTTACTTGATTTAAGTAAAAGAATTAATTAGTTAAGCAAAATATACTAAAATAATTAGTTGGTAGTAATAGTTTAATATTATATCACTCTTTTAGAGGATCATTCACTAAGATGGATAAATTCTATGTAATATTTATCAAAACAATTACTCATGCATAGCTCTGTCCTTAGCTGAATATTGGCTTTTCTATTTAGACCCTTTTGCTTATTTGTTCTCCATCAGATTTTACACGTTTTGGTTAATGGACTTCCAAATGTTTTGGTTTTATCTGCACTGATGAGACATAAGTTGTCGAAATGCGCATATGCAGAAAATAAATTAACAGTAACTTCGGTATTTTGTTACTTTAATCAAGTAATTTATTCAATTTATGACTTAAAACTATTCAGACTTTGTTAGAAAATTACTTAAAAAGATCAAAGCGCTAGATGCTGGAAAGCTGTTAAGCATTTTATCAATGTTAGAACTTCTAGGCATGTATTTCAAAAACAAAGGTGAGGTAGGCTAGGAGAGGATCTGATCTGACTTTTTTACAAATATTGTTGAAAAATTAAAAATGCCTTGAACAAAATAAGATATAAGGGGTTTTATCTTTTGATCACAAATGGTGTTTGCTTGATAGTAGTATGGTAGTTTATCGCCTTGAATACCTATATAGGTCTCTCGCGGCATTTTAAACCTGAAGGAACGCTCACTCCTTTTGCAATATAATTTTGGAACCGTTGATCTCCCCTGATATCCGCTGACTGTCTTGCGACTTCGCAGTCGAATGCCTTGGTGGGTTGATTTCTTACAATTCAAATGAATGTGTGGTTTTTAAAATCCTTTAATTCCCGGAATGACGAACATCTTTTATGACGTTCCAGATTCATTCAAATTTCCAGTTTATTGCATTTCCAACACAAACGATGTCAACTCGTATCAGAAAAGCTTACTAATTTGTAACTTAAGGGATTTTGCATTCCACATGAAGATTAGTATGAGTGACATGATTTTTGTTTGCACATTTTTAAAGAAATTTTTTCCAGTTCAATCAACGGAAATACGACAGAAGTTCAGTTTCAAACACAAATATCTTGTGTTATCCTGCAGACAGTGCAGTCATGTTGCTGCGGCCGAAACGTCTCGAGATAACAATGATCGGGTTCAAAAGCATTTGTTTCTTATTTGTACCAAGCCTCAGTCTGTCGGACCTCAGGCTCTGTGTTGTTTAGATTGATGATTGATGTTTTCTAACATCCGTCCACTGCCAGAATTCCATTCCTGCCTACGAATTGGTGCAAAATGAATTGAAACAAAAGAGGAAGACACTGCAAGTGATAAATGGCCAGCAAGCGAGTAGTTTCCCCCAATTTGTCGCAAATCAGCGAAGTTCGACATTACCCAAAATATACTTGATTATGCTGGTATAGAGAAGCCTATCGCTTTCTAGTACGCCGTCCAAGATAAAGTTTAAAACTGTACCAATAATTCATTTTTTTTTATACATTTGCATAATGGTTCATTGTAAATTCAAAAGATTTAAAAAGGTCATATAATTTATCCTACAGAGAATTATTTTTAAATTCTTTTCAAAAAACGGCGTTTGCAGACGAGCTGTACAATGTAAACAAGTAAGGCCAATTCTTAGCTCTCCAATGCTGGGGGTACACGCATGTGCACATATGTTCAGAAAATGTAAACAAGTAAGGCCAATTCTTAGCTCTCCAACGATGGGGGTACACGCATGTGCACACATGTTCAGAAAATGTAAATACTGGAAGACGGACCGAGATCATCTTTTTAAATGATAAGATGTTAATATAAACAATAAAACGACCAAAAGTCATAATAAGAGATTCATACAGCTTTACGAGTTCCATATTTTTAGGTGATCGTAGAAGTTACTATGCTTCCATTCATACAAAACATGTAAAAATTATAGCGCACCGCGGGAATTTTTTATGAATGAACCGAATTAATAAATCTACGTTCTCATGCTGTTTTTTTTTTTTTTTTTTTTTTTTTTTTTTTTGTAAGATCTGCATGTACTTTCAGTCTGAACATTGTAAAAGGAACTAATTTGAATTTGACGATTAGTTTGTAACAAAGTACTGCCAGACATGAACTACGTTTTTGCATATGTGATGTCTGCTAGATACACCTGGCTAGTGTCTAGTCTAGACCGTAAGCGACAGTATAAAGCTGCTTAACAGCTTAATAAAAATCATTTCTTGAAAAAAATAACTGCATGTATTATCTCAAAAATGTTTTACTTGGATTGTATAAAAATTATTGCTCAAATAAATGAATAAAAGGTAACTTTAATCTACAGTACTACTTGAAATTTTATTACTTAAATTTATAAATTCTGTGAAAAATTTCTTAAACTGCACATCCTCGGTACTCCAATAACAGATTCTGAGCAATTAAATAAATGAAACAGTTTGTTGAAAACGATATACAAATTAGGAGCGAAACAACCCAGGACAAAAAGGAATAAGTGGGAATGCATCAAGGGTGGAAAGGGTTAGGAGCGAAACGACCGATTCGGTGCAAAATGACCCAGATTTGAGAAGAACAAATGCTAACAATATACATTTTGTACATAGATCACATACTAGTCAAGTCATCCAAGAAGAGTGAACAAACTTTGAATTCTGCATTGTTGATAACAATATCATTTCAAATCAGAAATGGCATTAATTTATTGTACAATTTTTTCTTAACGATTTGAAATTGTGTANGGGGGGGGGGGGGGGGGGGCTCATTAATTATGAAAAAATATCTTGTGTTAATTAAGGTCAAATACGTGTAATGTATCTTACCTTCAAAATTCAGAACAGAGTCTAAGATCACATAAACTGTCCAGGAGTCAAGTGACTCGGGACTACTCCAACTTAATTGGCAAGACCATGGGACTATGACCATGCTGTCTCGAGTTATTTTTCAAATGGTTGAACAGTGGTATGAATGTAAATTGTATTGTGTAACAATTAACTGACAATTAATTGTAATAAATCATTGCAACATCCTAATATCTCAATTATTGTAACATTCAATTGCCAAATTAAAACATAAAAGAGCTACAATACAGTCATCCTCCATTGTTATCCTTTAGGCGCCATAACCTCAGATAAGACGTTGACGCTGATTGGATAAGAAAAAGCTACTCAAGTATAATCAACCAATCAAAAACATTAAGCTTTTAGATAATTAAAAATAACCTGGTCATAGATAAAAATAAACCATGACTGTGAAATAACCAAAAAGATGCCTATCTTTTAGGGCAGTGCAGTTGCAGGTTATTTTTTTCTTAATAATTCAAACGATTTTTAATTAATTTTTACTCAAAAGATTACATAGTAATTATTTAAATTTAAACAATCATTTAAGTAATTATTTTACTCTAAAGGTTTGCTTTTCTTTATATAAGTAAAAAAAAAATACTTGCATATGTCTACGTCATGTTCATAGTAAAAGTATTACTAAGTAATAGGCAAGACTTGAGTAATTTTTTACAAAAACAATGCCTTTCAGTAATTAATTTACTTTCTGATGTTGTCTTTTAAAATTTGAGTTAATAATAATTAATTGAAAGTAATAATAAGTAATTGCCTAGTAATTTCTAGTAATTAGATAGTAAAACAACTACTTATTTTAAGTAATATTCAATTACTAAGTATTTATTTTTTGAGTGTATAGAAAATAGCAAAGTTAAGAATATAAAGAACTGGAAAACGGGTGATCATATTTCTCTGGAGTATTTTTACATATACACAGTTGATGCTAAAAAGCAATTACCTATATATAATTTCTGAATTCCGGCCATATAGATCGTCAATTTTCTTCTTAAATTAAACTCCTAAAACCGCACGACTTTTTCCGCGGACAATGAAATCGACCAAGTTTATTCAATTTGACACATATCTCTTGCCATCATTATTTGAACAGATTTACGACAATATTGATTGAAATTTAAAATAACGCAGGGAAATATTCTGAATAGTTAAGTCACAGCCTAAACGGACCTCACACATCATATATCGAACGTCCGGTAGTAGAGTTCGCATTGAAAAGACCGTATTTTGGAACCTCCGAAAACTAGAACTTCTTAAAAATGACCGATTTCTTTGGTCCCGGTATTCGGGGTATCCACTGTATTCATTTCATGGTTGATAAATCGGAAACCGAAGCAAGAACGAGTAAAGGGAGAAATCTAAAATAATAAATCCAAAATACAAAAACTACCGATGTTGCATATCAAAAATTCCAAAATCACGGCAATTCACATCCAAGACGAATGAATTGAGACAGTATGACAAAGACTTAAACGAATAAACAAAAACGAACAAGAACGCCACACAACCAAAGCATTCTTTTCTCTGATATATATGTATTGTTTCAAATATACAAAAACATTTTACATCAGGAAAAAACAAACAAGAAAAATGAAACAAAATATATATCAACTCCTTACTTAACCACATCGTGTACAGCTTATTTGGCAAATTGCCAGGTTAGAAAAAAAAATAATGCAGGATCTAAAATATTAGCAAAACCACATTTGCTTATACCACCCTCACACTAGGCCACGATCGCACTACGACTGTGAAAAAAATTAAGATCGTGGTGCAATCGGGGCCGTCGCAGTAAGGTCATAGTAGGATCGTAGAAAAGTTTTCATGGTCGTGATGGTCGTGGAACAACTTTGAACATGCTCAAAAAAATCGTAGTGCAGTCGTGGTCAAATTTGGTCGTAGTAAGGTCGCAGCAGAGTCGCGGTAAGGTCGTAGAAAGGTCGTGCTAAGGTCTTCATGATCGTAGTAGCATCGTAGTGGGATCGTGGGATTCCAGTTGAGAAGACTAAACTGCGATCACAGTACGATGCCACTACGATCTCATTACGACCATTCCGATTCTACTACGATCTCATAACGACCGTCAGGATTCTACTACGACTGTTCTGCGTTCCTGCCACGATCACAATACGATTGAACTACGATATACAAGACCTAAGTACGAGTTCATGCCGACTTTATCACGACTTTACAGCGATCATGCAATAACCGTACCATAATGTGGATAATATATCGACTTGTAAACACTGCAGCATATTTAAACAGCTGTCGCAATTGGTATAAGCAATCGACTGTAAAAATTAGAACACGAAACCAAGAGCTTTTTTGCAGGGGTTCGTGATATGCAATATATCACTCTCACCGACCATACAACCATTGTCGATAGTTTCCTTGACCAAACAATCATATTTCATAGCTAACGGAAACCAGACTTCTGGACTGCATACGTTTATTGCATGTATAATGCAATATGGTTTGTGTTCATGGCATCAACCCTATAGGGCATAAAAGGTCATTTTAAATAAAGTTTAATTTATTATTTTCATTACTATTAGAAAACGAAGATACAGTTTATCAAAAATTTGTATGAGTTTTCTTTGATGTCGTGAGTTAAATATTTTAACTACCCGAATGCGAAAAAAATATTTGCAAAAAGTATTTTAGGTCACCCCTACTTTGTTAATCAGCGCGTCACTGTAAATGAATAAGAAATAAAGAATTAGCATCCACAAAAACCGATAGGATCGTAAAAATTTATTTTACTAATCAATAGTTAATTTCCCGAATTTGAAATTTGTTCTATCAAACGATTTAGATAATTACCGATGAAAAGAACAAAACAGAACAGAACAGAATTTTATTTAATGAAAACAATGATAGAATTTTTGTCCCTGAAACTTCAAATATTGTCTCCTATAATATTTGAGCTATTACTGTAAAATGCCTCTCCTTTACCACGCCCTCTCATAAGTTTTGACGATTTGAGTTGAATGTTAATGCAATCAGTGAAATATTGGGAAAAAGGATAAGTTGTATGTTGCATAGTATTTTTATCAAATGTGGTCAAGATTGTGGTGACATCGCCGTAGAATCGTAGTAAGATCTAGTAGCGTCGTGATAGAATCGTTGTTTCGTCGTGGTGGTAGCGTAGTAAAGTCGTGATGCAGTCGGAATAGTCGTGGTAAGGTCGCAGTAAGGACTTAATTGTCGTAGTGAAGTCGTCGCTTGGCCGTAATGAGTTCGTAGTCGGTTCGTGGCATGATCGTAGTTTGGTCGTGGTTACATCGTAGAAATGTCAAAATTTTGCCGAATCTACCACGACCTCGCCACGACCTTAAAATCTTGCAGGTCGTAGTAAGGTCTTCATGATCGTGGCGCAGTGTGACACAGGCCTTAGACTTTTGATTTGATTAAAGTATAATTTGCATATTTATAAGATTAGTAATTTCTTTAATGTTTACTTATTAGCTTTGTACACTAGCAGATATGTTTTGATCTTGTTTGGCCATTTTGATCTTATCACGATCTTGACAGGCGTAACACAATTTTGTTAAGAAACTGTAAGATTTTAAGTTGGTTTTCAAGATAACTTATTTCAAAGACGATCAAGACGTGTTAAGATAATTCAAGATTAAACAAGATTGACTTGTTATTTGCGTTCAGGAACAATCAAGACGAATTAAGTTTGTTAAGATCAAACAAGATCATGATTTGATCGTGTTTGATCTTGACAAACTTAACATATCTTGATCGTCCTTGAACGCAGTTATCTTGTTTGATCTTGATAAACTGAACAGGTCTTGATCGTCCTTGAAAGCAATTATCTTGAAATACGACTGAATATCTTACACAGTCTTAACAAAATTGTGTAAAGCTTGTTAAGATCGTGATAAGATCAAAATGGCCAAACAAGATCAAAACATATATGCTAGTGGTAACGGATGCCAAGCAGAGTTAAACATGTTAAAGCTTAGATTGAATTTACCCTATTTTGCATATTTTTCCATAGCTCAATGTAAATTGCCATAAAATAGGTATTTAGAAATACTGTGAATTCATTTTTATTCGTGGGGTACCACGTTTTCGTGGACGTTCCCAAACCACGAATTCAAATACTCAACGAAAAATGATTTTCTTGTGCAAACTTCAAACACAAGTGAATGAACATAATGAAGGGCCTGATCAACAAAGGCCATAAACCTTGCACTTGAACCTGAGCCCCAAGCATTTTTTATATCCAAAAAATCAATAGATATGCATTCTCTTGAACCTTTAATAGCAGCAAAATAAGTTAAAATGCTTTGTTTTTAAGTGTTTCCCAGGTAACAAATTAGCGGTATAAACTGGCTTCCTGTTTTGTTTTTCAATTACGCTAGAGTGTTGATTTTCATTTAAGAGGTTTGGACAGGAACCATCTCAATTTAGTTTTGATAAGATATCATTAACCAAAATTTTATAATTTTACCTATGTTCTACTGAAAAGGACATGCTTATTTTGCCATTAATACAGGTGTCTATCTATAAATATCGAATGGAGTAAGGTTATGTTTCTTTTCCCACGAAAATTGATACCAACGAAATTAAATGAAATCACAGTTAGCTAATTTCAGTGGAATGAAGCAATGTTTTGAAAAAAAAATCATACATGGTTAAAAACCTCAAATGTTCAGGCGTATAAAAGTATCAAACAAATTACGTTTTTACTATTTTTATAAATTGATGGGCCGATTTAGCGTCTCAATGCAAAGGGATGGGCAATTTCTAATACAAACATCAAATACGCAAAAATCAGGATTCATTTGACTTTTAATACCACTAAAATAACAGACTTAGTCAAGACAAAAGCAAATGTACACCGATGAATGTTAATAACAATTTAACCGCCAAGTAAATAAGAAGAGTCTAAAGACAGTTAGAGTGTCGGGAACACAAAGAAACAGAACATCACATAAGTATGACACAAAAACGAAAAAATGGGAACGCACATACAGATGAACAACACTGACCCAATGTAATACCATAGTTGAGATAAAGTGTTTGGTAGAGAAAGCATCCATACTACTGTTCCTTACAGGACACCTTCTGTGTTGAACATTTTAATTCTGGTAATGAAGTAAAATGCAACAGAGGAAAAACAAAGATAAGCTGATAAAAAGGAAGATATGTTGTAACAACAAGATCTTGATGGTCACTGTCAATTTTGCAGTGGTGATATAAAATGGAGTAAGAATTTTAAAGAGAGATGCACACGTTATTTTATAGACCATTAATATTACACAATTCAAAGAAAAAATGTATTGTATTTTCTTTTGGTTGGGGCTAGGGTTTGGCCCTATAAAACGAATTTGGTATAGAAATGGCACGTATTTGGATTCTTTGAAAAGCTCAATCATATGCTAGAATTTTCTACCTATTTTTCACAAAATCGGAAATAACAGTAAATATTTTATCCAATTGAAAGAAACAAAATTGCGAAAATTAAGAATAATTGCCAAAATTTCGTTCAGTAGGTCCGGAAAGGATGCCTGTTTCACAGTTGCGTGCTTCTAATGTCCAAATTAACACATTTTTAAGAGGGAAAGTAAGTATACTTAAAAAAGTGCGTGAGTGTTTGGGGTTAGGGGTTTGCATGTCGATTATTTTCAGCACGAGGCTTTTTTTGTTGGTTGATATAACATTGTACCAGCGTATTATTATAGAATTATTATTCATTTGATATGAGTGTATGGTTATATCTTGCAGGTATTAAAAGAGTACTTTCACAGTCCTCTGTAACACAAGTAGTTTTCCATGTAAGACTGTCAAAGTCTATTATAGGAATCAATAAGGATCAGGCAATTGTGTTTGATCAAATTATATTAGATACTGCAGACGGCTATTCTGTCGAAAAAGGGAATTTCACAGTGCCAGAAACAGGGATCTATGTCTTCCATTGGAACTTGATGACAGATACAGTATCAGAGATGAATACATTGTTGGAGTCCGACGAGGGAATACTTGGGTTTGGATTTGTTGATAAAGGAGTAGATAAATTTTCAAATGGCGGGAATTTAGTAGTTGCACGATTATCTAAAGGAACTCAGGTCTGGTTGAAAAAGTCTGACTCATTTGGACAGTATCTACACGAACGATTTTCTACCTTTTCTGGTGTGCTTTTATTTGTATGATAAATAAGAAATACATGCATTACAAGATAATGTGACTTTGTAAAAGTGAAACATGTTGGCGGAAGGAAAATTCAAAACCATTTGTAGACTGTTAAGTTGTAATCTCACTTTAACCATTGTTGACACCATTAAAAGACTATCAACACAAAATATAAAAAAATATCGATACGTCCTCTTAAATGTACAGTTTGCATATTAAACAAATCCGATAGATATTGTTTGTGTTGTTTTCAGATATGAATCGTATAGTGTTTTTTTATCTAAATATGGTTTGCATCAATGCATGCAATTCTAGCCAGCAGTTCAATAAGATTCCATAAGCTTCTATCTTTAATCTAAACATCACATCTTTCTTCAGTTTGTTTCAAAATAAAAGTTCAAACATGTCTAAATGATTAAACATTAACTTTTCTGCAGTCGAAATTGTTTAGATCCTTTTGCTGATAACTTCTCTGTCATATTTTACAAATGTTACGTTTATGGTCTTCCAAATAGTTCGATTAAGTCTACACTGAATAAACATACATTGTAAGTTGTTGAAATCACCTTATACGGGAACTACATTCACAAAAACTTTAGTATTTTGTTATTTTCTTTGAAAACTGAGGATTTTTTTAAATCTAAAACGTCAAGCCTCTTCTTGAGTTTTTGAATTAGTAGACAAAAACTAAGAAGGCTCTGAAACTTTTGTTATATGAGTGCTTGCTCAATGTTGAAGGAATCATGGTGATTTCAAGATAAAGAACAATTATTATAGAAGTTTTTCTATTTAACCTTACCATGTGTTTACAGGGATTTTGTTCCATAAATATTCATCATATACACGTGTTAATAAACCTCTAGAGGTTGTCAAAGAAATAAGAACAGTTGGTAAACTTCTTGCATTTTCATCTTTTGATTACATTCAGTTGTTCAATTTGTGATTCTTGTTTGTTTTTTTTTTTTTTATAATTGTAAGAATTCAAAATACAAAGCGTAGCATGTTTTAACACGGTTTGAATGGTTGAGTTATCTCTCTTTGCATAGATCTAAGCGAACAAAACATTGACATCTAGAAGACTAGTGTGTCGAAAGGTGTGAATACATAACTGGTTAAGTGAGATTTAATATGTCCAAAATATGTGTACATTGTAATCGTGCGAGTACCAGACGGAATGACAATGGTTAGGAATAATACATAATCAAACATGCCAAAATTCACATATTGTTATTCACACATTAACAATGAAAGGATATATAGTAAATGCACATGAGACATGCCAAAAATAACAATAAAACAACTTTATTATTTTGTTCTTCATCTGAAGTCATCATGACAGTTTTATAATGAGTTTTGCTCATAACTCAAAGTAAGTTAAAAAGTACCCTACCACCCTTTCGAGCAGACATTAATTGCTATATATTAAAACATGCTACAACCATGATTCTTCTTTATCATTGAGTCGGGGTCATCATACAAACATAAAATTAACTTGCAAAGTGTTCATGCAATCGCTGATAAAAATTACAGTAAAAGCAATCACAATAAATATTCCTCTTGCATAAGTCTGCCCTTAAATGGTTTTGGCTTTTCTTTTAGATCTCATTATAGTTATTTGTTTTCTATCACTTTTTACTCGTATTTCGGTTGACAAACTTCCAATGTTTTGATTTTATTTGCACTGAAGATATATCAGTTGTCAAATTCGCATATGCAGAATTAAAATTTACAGTAACATCGGTACTATGTTTTAATAACACTGGGCAGATGCCTCTACTGGTGGACTGTTAGTCCCCAGTAATATAAACCAATATGTCAGTACTTCGTTGCTGGCTCAAAAACTAATTTTTGGAAACATAACTTGTCGAAATAAGCTTATGCAGAAGCAAACTTCACAGTAGCATCGATATTATGTCATTTATAAACAAGAGGACACTTTTAAATTTTAAGTCGTCAATCTTCGAATAACAAATCTTATTAATATCCCGACCTACTTAATTATAAAATATTTAACGTTGAGTTGACTGGAATGTACACATTACATTAAGTGAACAATAAAAGGAGGTGTATGAAATCCACAGTTAGTTGACTGGAATGTACACATGTAAGTGAGCAATGAAAGGAAGTGTAGGAAATCTACATGAGACAAAGTCTCTACAAGTACATGATAGAACCGATTAATGGAAGTACAAACAGCATCAATATATTGGAACGTGAAATTATATTAAGATTTAGAGATGAACTTTCTCATGGTTTTGCTTCTCTAAAGAGAGCAGACACACTGGCTGTCGTATGGCAGGCTGAATTTTCTGCCCCTACACATTTCTCCCATTTTCCAGTGGCAATCAAAAGTCGTTGCCCCGGTTGTCCCTTCCACCTTTATCTCTTTCTTCTTTTACTTACAATTTTTTGCATTTGTTAACTTGTTTTCGTCCTGATATAGCTGAAATATTGCTCATTGGACGTTAGTATTGTTTGACATTTAGCAAATGAATCCCATCCAAACTGATGGTTCGGGCTTTCTTAAACAGACTATAGGGTATTAGATTTTGCTTTATTTTGAAGGATTCATCGCGATTGCAAGATTGTAAACAACAGAAACGGTTTTTTTTTTTTTGGTTTTTTTGTTTTTTTGTTTTTTGTTTTTTGTTTTTTTTTGTTTTTTTTGGTTTTTGTTTTTTTTATAAAACCTTACCACATGTTTGAAGGGATTTTGTGTAATGTATATTTACATTATATCCTCTTCATTTTTTTCATAAGCATCTGAAGGTTGTCAAAGAAATAAGAATAGTTGATAAAAAAACTCCTTGCATTTTTTATGTGATTACATTCAGTGCTTCGGTGCTGACCCGAAAGCCGATTCTATTTGGAACATTACAATTTCTATTTGTTTTGTAAATTTTATTGAATACTAAGGAGTATCTCCCTCATGCAGAGCTATGTCCTTGGCTGATTTTGTTGTTTTTTTTTATTTAGATCATATTGAATATTTGTTCACCTTCAGTTTTAAACATCTTTGAGTTTATGGTCTTCCAAACGTTTAGATTCCATCTGCACTGAAGAGACATAAGTTGTCGAAATGTTCATATGCAGAAACAAAATTCAAGGTTACTTACGTGTTTAGTTGTTTGTTTCCACCGGGTCGATGCCACTGCTGCTGGACTGTTAGTCCCCGAGGGTATTCACCAGCCCAGTAATTAGTGTTTTTGGTGCTTTTCCAAGAGCCGTTTCTATTTGGAACCATACAGTATCTAAATTTTTGTAAATTTTGTTGAAAACTAAGGAGTATTTCCCTCATGCAGAGCTCTGTCCTTGGCTGATTTGGCTATATATTTAGATCATATTGCCTATATGTTCTCCTTCAATTTTAAACTTTTAGATCATATTGAATATTTGTTCTCTATCAGTTTTTAAACATCTTTGAGTTTATGGTCTTTCAAACGTTTAGATTCTATCTGCACTGAAGAGACGTGAGTTGTCGAAATTTGCATATGAAGAAACGAAATTAACGGTAACTTCGGTATTTAGTAATCGGTTGCTCAATGAATTATTTCTGATTGTTTTTCAGATCTGTAAATGAAAGCTTTCTACAGAAGTGTAGCATATGGTTTGAATGTTTGAGTTGTATCTCCTTGCATGGATTTTAAAAAATGACGCTTATTAGATATATGTATGGAAAAAAAATAGCGTTTTGTTGGTTTTTTTTTTTTGTAACTGCAATTTCTACAATCCCGTATAAGATAAGCAAACTTAGCACCGCCGATCAAGTTTTCTGTTTGCAAACATAATGATGACGGATCAATCGGCCGATGATCGGATTAATTTAACACGGTTGTACAGTTTGAAAAAAAAATATGTATAGAAAATAATTTGTCATAACGGATAAAAAAGCAGGGGCGGACATAGAATTTAAGGAAGAGGGGTCATAAACCCCAAAAATGACATAAAAGCCACCGGCTGATCGAAACGCAAAATTCTTACACGATTTTTTTTTAAATTCAACACTCGTATAAATATTTCATTTTTAATGCAGTTATTACACTCCCGACAGCTATGTTGTATCGGTGAAAGAACAGTCCTTGAAAAAGATTTTCTGCATATGAAAAAAATACGTACCCATCCAAAAATTACGAAATGGTTGCTCTAATAATGTCAACAAACCTACATTGGACATAGAATTCAAGCGGACACGGAGCTATACACCAACAACTGTAAAAAGGAAAATGCTCGGGCAACTCTAGTTTTTTTATTCGCATTATGCTCTATTTTCATACTGTAAATTCTTTGAAGATTTCATGTTCATCCTCATTTGCGAGAGAGACGAGATGAAATGTCTTCCAAAATTTGCTTTGAATAATAAAATAAAAAAAAATGCCGTGTCCCGAACATATTTTTTTCGCTACAAGTTGATTATTCAAAATACAGAGCGTATATACGAATGATAGTTCTTTGTCCAATAGAAAAAAAAAATAATAATAACTATAATCCTGACTGCAAGAAGGTTCGCTTATCACAATACATCTTTTTACCATATCTCCCACCTTTCAAAATGCCTATCGGGATTTCCTTAACTTTAAAATGGCCGATTTAGGGACCCGAATTTTCTTAATTTCCCTCATTTATACCTGAAAGCAATGTGTTCACCTCTAGTAAACAAATGAGTTGCCGAAATAAGCATGAATACATGGATACATGAAGTCGTCCATAAATACAAGTAGTTGATCACTTTTCAACACATTACGGTATAGAAATTGTGGTGTCATAGAGCCTAGAACGTGACGAAATTATGTTTTTGAAGTACATTCTTGGTCACATGGGGTGGACATTATGTTTGTGACGCAGGGCGGACAAACAACAACTGGTGAATCAAAATACCAGAACTCGGATATGTTCTATTTACTGATTTTTTGTTATACGCCGGTGCACGGCTTCAGAGTGCACGGCAGTCTTATTTCACCGAATTTTCGTATACAACAAAAACGACAAGTAACTGCTGTTTTTCATTTTTATTTATTCATATATTTTTTAAATAATACTATGCAATTGAACCAGTTAAATTGATAGTTTAAGGTTTTTGCTTAGATAGGACGGTAGGACAAGGGTAGTGTATGATTCGGAGACGATCTAAGATGCAATTAATTTTTAAAGCGAAATCTGAACAACAATCCCGCATATTCCTGAAATAAAATTGAAAGAATGCATGTTCAACAATATACAATCCTAAATAAATTGAAATGAGACACTCTTAGCAACAATTAAATTGAAAAACAAACATTTATTTAATTCCCGCCAGAATTAGTCGACGTTGGCGCCTTTTTTTCTTTCAGGCTTGCAACACAGTGACGTTACGTCACAGTGCGGAGACTCTATGACAACATCTCAGACAAACATAGGCCCAAAATAGGCCTTTGGCACTCAACGTAGTAAAAAATAATAGGCCCAAAATAGGCCCATGGCGCAAAGAATGTTAAAAATATTTTAATAACTCTAATTTTATTCAAGCATATTTGAAGACGTAAGGACAATTTCACCTACAAAAATATGTGACACTAGAAGAATCTCAAACTCATTCTATAACTCATCAAGGGCAACTGCACGCACAATATTAACCATCTTTGTGCCATGGGCCAATTTTGGGCCAATATTTTATACTCCGTTCAGTGCCACAGGGCCAATTTTAGGCCAATGTTTTTTTCATAACGTCACGAAAGGGTATCTATGACGCAACGCTATTGTTGGTGCTTGACCAAGGCGTGAAATGGCGGGAAGTCTGAGGAAATTGTTTAAATCGATATTTTCTAGTTTTATATGTAGTAAAGGGTTGTATAATCATGTATAATCTATTTCTACTCCTAGAAAACAAATAAATAAATTGTATATGTCGTGCAGGATAAGTATGAGTAAATTTTATTGGCTTAAATAAGAAATATCTCCAAAATACAGGTTGACGAGACAACAGATACTATTTTTTACAAATTAAACCGCGAAATTAAATGAAATTTCGCCCTTTCTATCGGAACGGCACAAATTGGTCTTTATGAATAAAGAAGAAATAGAATTGTTTTACATTTTTCATTTTTGGTACAAGTTTTCGAAGGGGTTACACTGATAAATCCGACACTCGTTAGTAAGTGTGACACTTGGGAGTACAATTCAACACCGAAATTTTCTTCCCTTGTCCCCACAAAAAAAATGGAACGGTTTCCAGCAGACGCTCACCCGATCAATAGTTCTGATGTTGGTTCAATGCTTGCTCTTTTTGCATTCTGACCATCTATCAGTTTTATAATTATGTCACATAAATTTATTGTATTTCAGCCACAAATAATTCGGAAGGTTAATTAAATGCTAGAAAACTGTTAAAGATTTCAATACAGTACAAATAAAGTGTCGTTTTACACGTATTTTTTAACACTTATAGTATAACTAATTGACCGTCGTGAATATCAATAAAAATGTCACGAGTGCCGAACAACGCAGAAGGATTAAACGAGTTGCAGAACTTGTTCTGCAACGAGTTTAATCCACTGCGTTGATCGACACGAGTGACATTTTTATTGATATTCATGATAGTCGATTAGTTATGCTTTTTATTATATAGATTTTCTACTCAAAAACCGAGATTTTAGATGTGGATTATTTTTTCATTTCAATACGCCAGTTGTTTTCTTGACGACGACATTGAAGAGATATTGTGACGTCGCTTCATTAAGACGTCATCCAGTGACTAGAAATCCTTTATTTTCACCGGTGACAATATGACATTTATTTAAATGAGAAAACTCGATATATCACCGGTATCTATATAATAAATCTATTTGCGTGACTGAACCGCACTTTACAGACCATTTCACCTCTTTTCAATATGCAAGCACAAAGCATTCTCTGTATATGTAGTTTTTAAAGACGTTTGAGTTCCATTGCATTTTGGTAATATAGATCAAAATGAGGTTTCAAGGTTCAAATGGCAAAGAGTAGTCCAAAAAAGATTAAAAAGGCCCCAAAAGGAGTTGAAACTCTCTTGGAAAATAAAAGTATTTGGGGAACTAGCGAGAAGAGAATACATTTTTTTAAGATTAAAATACGCATTAAACAGTTTAAATACCAAAATCCTGTTCCTTTGACTCCCTGTTCCTGTTCCTTTGACTCCCGGTTCTTGCCCATATTTTGATTCCCGGTTTGACTAAATCTTGCCTTGTTCCCGTCCTTTATAAACCCCAGGTTTCCGCCCCGCGTTCATCCACATGATTGGTTATAATTATTATTAACACAGTTGTCGAATTTTGCTATGACCATGTATCTGTACGGAAAAATGCTTTAACTATTGTACTGAAAGTCATGTATAGTACGACATCCTTACGAAAACATACAATCTAACCCTAAACGCAGTGGCGGATGAAGGAGGTCCTAAGGTGGCTCGGACCCCACTTACGGAATAAAATCTTTAAAATTTCTAGTATTTATTTGGAGAAAGTTTCATTCCGGGTCCATCTTAGAAAAAATATTTAGGTTGGGCCAATCTTAGTACTGAGAAATAGAAAAAAGAAAGGAAACGGGGAATGTGTCAAACAGACAACGACCCAAAGGGGAGTAATAACAACTCAAAGCTACCATAAAATCTTCAATGAACGGTGAGGAAACCCCAAACCGAACGGCAGGTCGAAGTCCGCCCCTAGATAAAGAGTAATTAAAGTTCAGCGAAAGAAACACCATCCTAGACTCCTAAAGACATAAAGTAAACTAAGTAGAAAACGGAAAAGACACTCAAAGGCTTAATAAATTTCCTGACGGAACCATGAATGAAAGTTACTCAAACAGTTTCAGTAAACTCTCATATTAAATTCAATCTCTTACGGTTTTTAAAAGCTTTGAAATGATTTTATGAATTCCTTAAACGGTTTAGTTTCCAAAAGTCCTGAACCGGTTTTCAAAGTCCTTAAACGGTTTTCAAATGTCCAGAAAACCTTTTTTTTCCATGAGACTATAAAAGACCATAACTTTTCTATAATCGTCACGGAAGCTAAGATACTAATCAAATCAAGTTACTATGGAAAGCAATTTTGGACAAAAGCACACAGAACTGTTGCTGTGGAATAATGGAATGGTGGACAAGGGTAAACGTATAAACCAGGCAAAACATGTGAATGCCCAAGTCAAAATATCCTGATTTAATTCTAAATTAACAAGAAAAACAATTTTATTATACATTCAACATATGAAAGACTTTTTCGTACATGTTGACGGATGATATACATGTGTTTATGTCACCATTATCTTCATATGATTTCATTGAAATTGTAGAATATGTTATAGTTTCTTTCATTTTTTAATCGTTTTGAAATCATGAAACACATGACCCAAAGAGAATCAATCCGTGCAATATATCCATGTAGTGAATCGGATAACTGATCTGCACACTAATGGAGTGCGAAGTGATGAACTTTCAAGTGACAGCCATTTTAATGTCAAATGAAATATATACCGAAAATATTCATTGGCGGGCTTGATGCAAATGAAATGTTGGCTACTTTGACATAAACTTCATCCCCTGCATCAAGGTAAATGTTTCCTCCGAGATATGTGTCATATCGTGAGAAAACAAAATTTTTAGAAACGACGTATGGATGATGCGTACACATCAGTTCTTCCTCTGTATTTGAGTTCTTCATATTAGATTTATAAATAGAATGTTTCAAAAATGGTTTGTTTGCAGTTACTTTTACTATATTTTCTTCCTTTGTATAAACATACTGATAATTGAAATCAATCAAACTGTACACATGATAAAATCCACTGACAGGAACGCGAAAGCGACCTCTACGCAGACTGACACCATTCAAAAGCAAGCAATCATTTTATCTGTACCATTTCTTTATTGGTAGAAGTTCTTTCTTGTTGTCGTCTACAATGTGAAAAAATGAATAACACTAATTGTCACAAAAATAACAATCATCTATATATCATGAAATATATGAATATCCGTAGTTAAAGACAGAGCCGCAACTATAAATATAATAATGTATTTTTTGATGCATGCATTGAAATTTCAGCAGGAAAAACCAATAATCTGATGATATGTAAAGTGAGAACAGGTTTGCCCTTAACATGTATTAAGAAAAGGGAAAACAAGAGTTGTCAGAATACAACATAGCTCGCCGGGGATTAATGTGACCTCGATGCACAATAAATTTGAAAGGTACCATCAGAAAATTCTTATCACAAGAAAGTCACATACCAAATATAAACACCCTACCACTAAACAACTTAATTCCAGAAGCAAGATTAAAGTTTTTAAAAAATTGCCCTCAGGGCAAGGTCAAGGACAAAATATCTACAAATATGGTAACGTCATAAAGCTCTCATCATAAGGAAGTTACATACCAAATATGAACACCCTACCATTAAATAACTTAATTCTAGAAGCAAAGTTAAAGTTTTTACAAAAATTGCCTTGGGGGCAAGGTCAAGGTCAAAATGTCTAAAATTATGGTACCATCAGGAAGCACTCATCATAAGGAAGTAACATACCAAATAAAAACACCCTACCACTAAAAGTCTACCTTCTAGAGGAAAGGTTAAAGTTTTTCAAAAGTTGCCCTCAGAGCAAGGTCAAGGTCAAAATATCTACAAATATGGTACCACTAGAAAGCTTTCATCTTAAGGAAGTTACATATCAAATATAAACACCCTACCACTAAAAGCCTACCTTCTAGAGACAAGGTTAAAGTTTTTCAAAAATTCCCCTCAGGGTAAGGTCAAGGACAAAATGTCTACAAATATGGTACCACTAGAAAGCTCTCATCATAAGAAAGTAACATACCAAATATAAACACCCTACCACTAAAAGCCTACCTTCTATAAGCAAGGTTAAAGTTTTTCACAAATTGCCCTCAGGGCAAGGTCAAGGTCAAAATGACTACAATTATGGTACCATTGGAAAGCTCTCATCATAAGGAAGTTACATACCAAATATAAACAACCTACCACTAAAAGCCTACATTCTAGAGGCAAGGTTAAAGTTTTTCAAAAATTCCCCTCAGGCCAAGGTCAAGGTCAAAATGTCTACAAATATGGTACCAGAAAAAAGCTCTCATTACAAGGAAGCCACACACCAAATATCAACATCCTAGCTCTTCAGGTCTCAATTCCACAAGCCAGGTTAAAGTTTTGCTGACGCCGACGACGCCGACGACGCCGACGCCGGGGAGTATGACAATAGCTCTCCGGACATTCGTCCCGGCGAGCTAAAAAACATTAAACGCACTACATTAACAACAAGGAATACTCATGCAATACACGTAATCAATACTCATCAAAATATGAAAGTCCTATCATTTACCAATGAAGTTTTTTTAGTGGAAAAACAGACAAATATACATACAGAGTGACAGACCATAAAGTATTTGTCCCCGAATCTTCGATTCACATGGGTATGCCAATGTTAGCGCCTGGACAAATCAATTTCTGTTGATTCGAATCGACTAGTTTACAACCATTCGGTATTACATTGTACGGAAGCCCATAGGGGACCTCCGATGAAACAAAATAAAAAAAAAATATATATATCGTTATCTCGATATTTATATCGTTATTTCGATTTAATGAAATCGTTATCTCGATATAATTAAATCGTTATCTCCATATAATTAAATCGTTATCTCGATCAATTTATATCGTTGTCACGATATATTTATATTTCGTTATCTCGATATAATTATTTCGTTATCTCGATATAAATATATCGTTATTTCGTTAAAATTGTATCGTTATAACCATGTAATAAGTTTTGTATTTTTCAAGAAAATATACGATTGTATGGAATCGTATTCGCGTTACACTTAATTTCTTTTAAACAGGATGTATTGATTTACATGATTATCAGAATAAAATACAATATTTTATCATTTTTATTCCCATCACACGACAATATGGTGAGGTATAAATACTTATAATGACAGGATATAAAGTAAATATACATGAGGTTTGGGTACCCATAAACCGGTTTTACCCTACCGCTAGCTTTTGCTTGTGCCGGTGCCAAGTCCGGCTATCAGGAGTTCCTACCGTTGTTTTCGTTTGTCTATTGTCTTCAATTAGTGTTTCTCTACTTTAGTATGATTGTGGAATGTTACATGTGATTGTAATTTTCGACTGGTGAAGTTGTTTACTGTTCTCACAAGTGAACGGACAAATATACAGGCGGACGGACGGACTTACAAGTGTTGAAGGTGTATTTCATGGCTTAGAAACGTGATGAAGTATTAGGTTTATTATTGAAACACAAAGTAGTCCCATTATGTCCGTCTGTGGTAACGATGAACAACAATAAAACAATTAGAGTTAGTTCCAGTCGTTGCACTTTTCAACACATTTCTGTTGACCTTTGAACCCACATGCCACGGTGAAGTTTTAACAAACGAACTAATAGTATTTTTTGGAGTTGAAGGATAGAGCATTAGAAAATATTATGCTTGTGATGGGAATGATTACCAAGCTACGATAATCTGTTGGGATTTTAGCAGCTGACACAAGGCCTTTCGCAGTATGGGCATGCAAGATTCTTCCAACATATAAAACTTTTATTTTGTGGGATCCCCAAGCTCTCTCTACGACTGCATTTGAGTCAGTGTAATCATTAGACTTGTGCTACTTCTAATTCATACTTTGAGAGAGAGAGATATGTATGCTCTATATACATTTCAGTTATGGTGTACTTGTTCTTGAGAGAATATCTCATATGGATACGCTATCACACTCTCATATATTGGTCATTTTTAATTTTTGTAATCTAAAATTGTTATTCTGACCACCTGTTTATTGTGCCCACATCTCATGATTTTAATATGCCAAGTTTTCTTACAATTGGCTCGATGAGTGCCCCGTGGTTGTTTGAATGTCGTCTTTTTGTCGGGCAGTGGATGACAGCGATTGTAAGAATACTTTGCCAGTTAAGTTTATGTTTGTTGACGATCCTGCATCCATGGATCATTAGGTTAAAAAGCATGGATGTAGCGTTGCTCGACACTCAGCGATGAATTCCGCTCAAACCGGTGCTAGGGGCCGTCTTGAACTTGCTATGATGTATGAGTACAGCTCATTGTTGAAGGCTTCATGGTGACTTCCAGATGAAGAACAACAATAAAAGCGTTGTTCCATTGCTTATTATAACCATGTATTTGTAGAGACTTTGTCTCATTTGCATTTACTCCATATCCCTTCATTGTTAATTTGTATGAATAAACAATTAAAAGATACGGAATAAATGAACTTGATAGTAAGTCTACACACATAAATGGTAGAACCAAGCAACACTTATTTTATAATGTAAAGTTTTCTTACATTAGATGAGTGCCTTGTGTTTTTCTATACTTTGTAAAAGGACACTAGTGCTTTTGTCGGGAACGGATGGCAGTGATAACATGTATATGCCTTTTAATTTATGTGTGTTGACGATACCGCATCAAAGTGATAAATAAGGACATTTATCGTCTTTCCCTCCGCCTATCTCAGCCTGCAGCGCCCTTCCACAAAAGCCATATCCGGTTGACCCGAACTTATAAAGAGGTTGACCTGGAGTTATCAAGGCAATTCTCCCAATGTTTGACAAGCAATATCTTTTTTATCCGTTTCGCAAGAAATAAATCTTAATTGGATAAAGAATCTATTATATTTTCCGTTTTTAAATTTGTAAACAAATTACCGTTACCACTACACAGTAATAAAAACGGAACGTTCGAAAAAAAATTAGGTCGCTGATAACTTCAGCAGAGCCACCTTTTTGTTTAATTTGTGACGTCATAAAATGCCTAGGAACTGGAAGACATATATTGACAATGAGAGGTTTCGCAATGAAAAATCGACTTTATTTCGCTTTGCGAACATGGCCTGATCAATAACTTTCTTAATTTAATAACGTTAGCCGACAAAAAAATATTATGAGGTCATAAATAAACCACAAAACATTTCCCATTATGTGAATGAACTTCCTATCCAGCGAAACCTTGGGAGAATTTGACATAAAACCTAATAAACCTAATAAACTATTGTAAAAAATTAAGAAATAAAAGACGATAAACAAGTTATCTGAATTTTGAAATCTGGAATATTGTATAATATCATCCCGCTCGCAAGAATATGAAGCTTGGGGCGATTGAGTGCATATTCTGGCTCACGGGATGATATTTTACGATATACAGATGTCAAAATCCAGATAATATGTACAGGAGTAGCGTTGTTCGACATCTAGCAATTCCGTTCAAATCCGTGCTGGATGATGTCTTGAACTGACAATAATGTATGTGCAAATCTCATTTTTGAAGGCCTCTTGGTGACTTTAAGATGAGGTACACCAATAAAAGCTTTGTTCAATATTTGTTTTACCATGTAATTGTAGAGACTCTGTCTCATGTGCGTTTCCATATAACTCAATTGCTTTTTTCGGGAATAGTTTTGATCTTTTGATTGATTTTCTCTAGATTTGCTATGTTTTATGCTTGCATTCAAAATATTTGATACAAACCGACAGATGGTTTATCACGATCTTCTCCAATCAAATGCGCAACAGGTTTCACATCCGAACGGGAGCCGTTGTGAAGTGTTGCTGTAAAAATAAACAATTACTAAGTTACATACAAGCTAGAGTAGTGTAAGTGAGAACCGAACCGTCAGTCTGAAAAGAACAATCCAAGGACAATAGCAACGTCAGAAAAACAAAGAAACGAAGACATGTTATGAAGACATAACAAGCTAGGTTAACACCGCCATTGGTTTAGTTTTACTTTCATCTTGAACACATTCCGAGAAAAAAAATTAAAAATCAAAATTTCCAACATAATTATAGTAAAGCATAGAAATTGAGTAATTGAACGCATTCTCGGCAAAATAAAATTGCATTTCGAACCCACACAAAAACTATGAGTGAAAATTTGATACTTTAACTAATTGGCCGTCTAGAATATCAATAAAAATATTACGAGTGCAGAACAACGCAGAGGGATTAAACGAGTTGCGAAACTTTGTTCCGCGACGAGTTTAATCCACTGCGTCGTTGATTGACAAGAGAGACATTTTATTGATATTCATAATGCTCAGTTAATTATGTTTTCTATCATATAGATTTTCTACTCATAAACTGAGATTTAAGATGCGGATTTGTTTCTCTCCCTTCAATACACCAGTTGTTTACTTGACGACGACAATGAAGATATATGGTGACGTCACTTCCTCCGCCGACTAGCAACCCCATGTTTATTTTCACCGGTGTTAATTTGACATTTATTAAACAGAGAACAGACGATTTATCACCGCTGTCTATATAAAAATTCGTAAAGGTTCCTCGGAACCATGTGTCGCGCCTGCTCAGTAAGATATCATTATAATCAGGACAATACTAACGTTTATATATTCTCTGTATTCCAAAAAAAAAAAAATAACTGGTCTTTAGGAGTTTCAGGAAATTTACAAAAATTAGAATCAAATATTTTTGCAAATCATGTTTTGAAAATGACTGTTTTTTGCCAAAATGTATTTCAAATGGTATGGTTGCTAGGCAGAATTCAAAAAAATAACAGATCTTGAAGAGTTTCAGGAAATTTACCAAAATCGGAATCAAATATTTTTTTTTTTGCAATTCCATTATTGAAAATTACAGTTTTCATCAATAAATTAAAAAAAAGTATGGTTGCTGGGTAGAATCCAAAACATTAATTGGGCTAAGAGTGTTCCAGGAAATTGACCAAAAATCGGGATCAAAAAAGAAATTTGCAGTTTTATTCATTAAAATGCTTCTTTTTTATTTAAAATTCACTCAAAAAGCATGGTTGCTAAGAGGAATTTCCAAAATTCCATATCGTGGACAGTTTCAGGAAACTTACCGATATTGGGATCATATATTTTTGCAATTCCATTATTGAAATTTACTGTTTTCATCAATATATATGTTTTTAAAAAGTATCGTTGCTATGTACAATTCCAAAAATTAATTGGTCTAAGAGAGTTCCAGGAAATTTACCCAAAAAAATCGGAATCAAAAATCTTTGCAGTTTTATTCATTAAAATGTTTGTTTATTTCAAACTCACTCTAAAACCATGAATGCTAAGAAGAATTCCAAAAAAAAAAAATTGCATGTCTTGGACAATTTCAGGAAATTTACCAATGTTGGAACCCTGTTTTTAATTTTTACGCGTTCAAAATTATGCTTGACATCAAAGAAATGCATTTTTTCTTAATTACATGCAAAAATTTTAAAAATTATTGGTCTTCGATATTTTCAGGAAATTTGCGAAAATTGGAACCAGAATGAAAATGACAACAACTTGTTACAAATCTGCACACTGCATGCAGCAATGCCCAATTTAAATGAAATTTTGTTAAGCCACAAACACTTAATTAACTTATTAAAGAATATTTATCTGTAGATTAACATTACTATTTTTAGCCTAAACAAAAGAAGAAAAAAAAACTAAGTCCAAATACGCAAAAATACGGAATCCCCCCTCCCCCCCCAAAAAAAAATTCAATTCTTTCTGCTGGATATAATTTTCTGACAACTTTTTAGTAAATTCCAATAAGATTTGACAATTTTATTCAACTTCTGAAAAAACTTTAATCTGTGGCCAAAAAAAAAGTCCAAATACGGAAAAAATACGGAAAATGAAAAAAAAAATAATAAATTTCAAATTTTTATCTGGAGGTAATTTTCCTAACATTTTCTTGCTTCTGAAACAGTTTTTATGATATTCCAATATGATTTAATAACTTTATTCAACGTCTAAAAAACTTTCATTTGTGGGTTAACATTAAAAACAAGTGATGACCCTAAAGGATGTCTCGCCTGTCCCTGCTGGACTCTAAACTGATGAAAAATCTAAGTGAACTAATCAGAAAAGTGAACATGCTCAATAGACTGTGAAATTGAGGTCAAGGACAAAAGTCACCTGCCAGACTGACATGTACTACCCAAGACCAACCTACATACCAAAGATTATCAACCTACCACTTCTGGTTATTGAGAAATGGACTTAAGCAGAAAAACTTAACGTGGCCACTAGACCGCGAAATTGAGGTCAATGACAAAAGTCACCTGCCAGACTGAAATGTACTACCCAAGACAACCTACATACCAAATATTATCAACCTACCACTTTTAGTTATTGAGAAATGGACTTAAGCAGAAAAACTTAACGTGGCCACTAGACTATGAAATTGAGGTCAAGCACAAAAGTCACCTGCCAGACCGACCTGTACTACCCAAGACCAACCTACATACCAAATATTATCAACCTTCCACTTCTAGTTATTGAGAAATGGACTTAAGCAGAAAAACTTAACGTGGCCGCTAGACCGTGAAATTGAGGTCAAGCACAAAGGTCACCTGCAGACTGACATGTACTACCAAGACCAACCTACATACCATATATTATCAACCTACCACTTCTAGTTATTGAGAAATTGACTTAAGCAGAAAAACTTGACATGGCCACTAGACCGTGCAATTGAGGTCAAGGACAAAAGTCACCTGCCAGACTGACATGTACTACCCAAGACCAACCTACATACCAAATATTATCAACCTACCACTTCTAGTTATT
>MJUU01056069.1:155719-234136 GCA_002080025.1 Modiolus philippinarum
GGACAAATATTGTGAGTCTAGAGGCTACAGTTGCTGAGAAATAGACTTGAATGTAAAAATTAACAAAGTCACTGAACCATGAAATTGAGGTCAAAGAAACATGACAGATGTCAGACTGGCGTGTATCTATATAGATCTCCCTACAAACAAAATATGACGGGTCTAGGTGTAACAGTTACTGAGAAAATGACTTGAATGTGAAACTATGTCGCAGATTTTCTAAGTTCACTGAACCATGCAATTGAGGTCAAGGCAACACGACAGGTGTCAGACTGCCGTGTACCCATATAGATCTCACTATAGACCAAATATGACAAGTCTAGGTATTATAGTTCCTGAGAAAGGGACTTGAATGTGAAACTATGTCGCAATGTTTATGTGCTTATTGAACCGTGAAAACAAGGTCAAGGTCATCCAAAATATATGCTGCTGGAAAGGTCGTCACTTGGTGGTGCTGTGGACAAAAGATGATGTTTGTATGTATTACCCTTGAAAAGTTATGAAGGTTTTAGAAAAAAAGTTTACGCCGCCGCCGCCGCCGTCGCCACCGTTGCCGGATTGCTATACCTATGTCTCGCTTTCAGCGACTTTCGTCGCAGGCGAGACTAAAACTACGGAAAAATACGGAAGAAAAACAATTTCAATTTTTTTTTCTAACTGGAGGTAAATTTCTGACCATTGTCTAGCTTCTGTCCAATTTTGACACAATTCTATAAAGATTAAGTGACTCTATTCAACTTATGAAAAACTTGTTTAATTGTTGAAGCCGACGCCGACGACGACGACGACGGAATTTGGATCGCTCGGTCTGGCTTCCGCGACTTTCGGCGCAGGCGCTTTAATAAGTGAACCTACTCTTTAGTCCTGTTAGTACAAAAATGATACAATCTAATACGGCTTAAGTACGTTTTAACAAAGAAAATCATAATGAAATGAAAATATAATAAATTTAAAATTGTTATGAAAATAAAATACCAGTTACACAGAATTATAGGTATATTTTTATTTATCACAAAGAATATTTTCAACTTTTATTTACTAGTAGTTATTGATGATGTAATGCACATGATATGAATGTATGTTATTTTAAAATGAAATAAATATCAGCAGCTGAACATTAACTATCATCTTTTTTTCAATTATTACTCACCATTTTGTCGACTTTGAAACATATTGTTGTATTCATTGGCCACGACGTCATATTTATCATTAAACGTCTGAAAAAATTATTAAAATACATTTTATCCAAAATTAACAATGTATATGGAGTAAATGCAAATGAAACAAAGTACATGTACGATGTTTTCCTGCAAATACGCTGTTTTCAATTAGCCAGGTTGGCGTTTCTCGTACGGCAAATATTATTAGTTACACAGTGCGGAAATTGATCCGATAAATTCCGTATTTGGACAATTCAGCACTGTCTAACGAATTTATCCTTATTTTCTTTTTTCTTTTTTTTTTTTTTTTTTGTTCCTAATAAATTTTGTATTAGGACAATACCACTTTGTACTAGAAGAATACATATAATTTATCCTGATTTTGAAATCACATTTTAACCATTGTTTTTCCCCCAAAGTTTTAAATATGTATACAAAGTATACAGTATACAGTATACATTGTAGGATGTATAAACATAAAATCAAAAACTTTGAAAAGTACCACACAAGTGCTATTGTGATCAATTCTTTTTTACCTCTGGAAGCGGTTTCGGAGGAGAAGATGTTTGCATTACCCACAGGATCCTAGATTAAGCTATGAGTGTGAGATTATTAGTGTGAGATATCTTGTATGAGGCACGAACATAAATTTGGAGGTACCACCAAAGACTTAGTATCAATTTTGTTTTAATTGGGAAGCGGTTTCGGGGGAGAAGATCTTACACTGATCTGACGGAGGGACGGACGGATGCATGAGAGACGACTGATAGCCCAACCTCACTCTAGTTTTATTTATAGCTAGGTGAGCTAATAACAATATTATGAAGTGGCTATAAAATTAACGCTAAAAATATTTCCAGTTTTATTTGTGACGTAGGGTAACTTTTTGCTTTTTGTTCCATGAATATGATGGACAATTTTCAAAATTCATAAATTAACCGTTGACCCAGTTTGAAATAAAGTGAGCCGCAATGGGCCATGTTGTCCTCTTTCCGAAGTAAAAAAAAAATGCGCTGTAATTCCAAAAATCCAATTTCGGCCAAAATCGTCGGACACCCTAGTGTATATATTTTTTGTTATTTAAGTAGTTTTCGTTGTTACAATTATATTACAAGTGCGGGACTCCTGTATACATCCTACCAGGCGTGTGTCCATCTTTTAACATTTGAAAATATAAATATATGTTTAACATGAATAAGCGTATACTTATTTAAATGATTATGATAATAAACTAATTGATTGAAAAAATGCAGCACCATCCACAAACTTGCTCAAATCGCAATAAAAATCTGATGCATTATAAATGTTTCAAGGGTGATGTTAAAATGAAATAAAATGACTTTCCAAAGAATCTTTCATTACTAACTTTTACATATTTCCATCCTTTGGCAATTGCAGGGTCATTTTGTCACGTTTAAATTAAGTTTTGGGGGCATATTTATATTTTATACCGGAATGATAATAACGAACTTTTTCTGATGAAAACCGCTGTTAATTTTTCGAAAAAAGTTATAAATCCTGAATAATGTTAAATCAAATGTTAGTAAAAATAGAAAACACAAGATGTAAAATTAGTTAACGGGGTGAACAACGTTAAACCAAAACGTTATTTGACATAAGGGGGTGACATCTGATTTTCGTTTTCGTTGAGAAGGGGGGGGGGCATGAGCGATTTTGTTTATAAATAATTGAACATCTTTGTGATAGTGAGAATACATATCCTAATCATCTTTGTCTTGATAATAAAATAATTGAATTCTAATTTGATAATAGTTTACACTTATTGACTGGCTATAGCTATGAGAACAATAGCAAGTTTATGGTTTCCCGAGACACAACTATTTCCTGAGGCGAAGCGGAGGGAAATAGTTGGTGTCGTGGAAAACCATAAACTCGCTAGTGTTCGAATAGCCAGTTAACAAGTGTTTTATTGTACTGAATCAAACATCAAAGGTATCAATAACAACGGCGGTGGAATACCGAAGGAACAAAGAACAAGATTACATAAATCAAAGACCAGACAAATTAAAGCAATAACACCAAAAGACGGAAGACAAAAGACACCACATGCCCACAGAACACACGAATACTACATATACAATACAAAAAAAAAAAACTAAAGCCCTAGGTATAATAAAGTTTTCATATGCAAATAAATAATTTGATATTTCATCTGGTGAAAAAAAATAGTTTGTTTGAGATGGACATGAAAATAGATATTTTTTCTAGGCCATATCGTCCGAGCCCCTCCCCATAAAATCAGATGGTGGTCTCCAAAAATTAAGAAGGACAGAACCAATACTCTCCCTATATGAATAATATAGATCAATTCGATGGAAAAGACTGGTAAGTCAGTGAATACTGTTTTTATCTATATCTTGACGAGAACACGTAAATAAACAAAATAAAAGAAGAGAGAAGAAAAAAGACGAAAAGGGTCAACCGTTTCTGATTGCCACTGAAAAATGAGGAGAAACTGGAAGGAAAACCTTTTCTTTCAAAGGTGCATACCATTTAAGTTTAATTTCAGTCTAAATTTCTTCCAATTTGATTTGAAATTACGGTGTGACAAAATCAGAAAATCCTTTTGTAGCTATGTATATTTACGATAAAGTATGAAAACTGCAGTTACAAAACACACAAATAATACGTTTCAAATCAAAATCCGAAAACTCAGTGTTAGCTAGAATCTGTGAATTTCTGACAGTAAAGATTATAATCAAATTATATATCCGTTTTTTTTCAAAAGTATATATTTCCTTTCAATTCTACACTCATAGAAAAGGTGTATGGTATAATACACGATTCATGAAGAAATATTATGTATTTATCGGATAATAGAATAAAACAGTTACTGTCTTTAGTTTCGTTAAATGTGAAGTGTAATTGACTTTTGGGAAACAGATATTCATCTCGCCATGCAACTCGGTGAATATCTGTTTTCCCAAAAGTCAATAACACTGCCAATTAACCTCATTAAAAGACAGTAACTGTGTAACATTCAAAGCTCAAAACCAAAAATAATTTATGATGCCTTCCGGCAAATTATCACCTAGTCAAGGTGACAGGTGTATTTTTCAGCCACTTGTATATTAAATACTGTTAATTGAACAAATATTACATCACTCTACTTACTGATGACTCGTATTTGCATAACAGAAAGAATAATGTGTTACCACACTACATTTTTGGAGACGAAAATAAAACGTTCAAATCTCGGGTTTGCAACTTCAATATTATTATTGAAAAAAAATTGCACTTTTCGGTTGTTTATGTTCATTTTTTGTTATTTATTTATCTATTTATTTATTTTTTGATAAATTTATATTGTATTTAATTTTTGGTATGATTATATTGTCTTGAATGTATAGAAATATGTTTCATTTGCATAATCTATTGTGACGCAGTTACCTCCCATGAAAATGACCATTATAGATGGCCACGAATTAGAAAAATAAAAATAAATCGTAAATGGCCGGTCTTTCTTATCTATAGTGGTTACCGAGGATACATATTGTTTTTCTTCTATCCAGCAACTGGTAGTTTAAGTCTTGGCACAGGCAGTGGGGGATCATTCCCATTTAAACTTATTTACATACTAGAATGTGCCTGTTTTTGCAGTTGTTTTAGTAATTTTGGAATATTGCATCTACAAAAATGTGTCGTATCTGAGCGCAGGCTATAAAGCTCTCCGAGATTATGGAGCCCATTCTATGTCTGTGAAAGCCTGGAGCCCAAGTTCTTGAACCCGTAACACCAGTGCTTGAACCTGGACCCCCACGTTAAAAAATGATGGAGCCCATAGCCCAGGGCCTCTGTCATTCCCACACTTGCACTTGTATAAACCACGTGATATAGACGGTGCACCAGGAAACAAGGTGCCGGTACAAAATGTATAGATATAAAACTAATTTTTCCCTGGTATTTACCCTCGTTTTTCGTTTTTTCAGGACGCATTATTACACTACACTGGATATTTTGTATTGAAAATGTCAAGAGTTACATTATCAAAACTTCCGGAATTCCGATTAAAGTGACACGAGTGGGTACACAACGTAGTCAAATATCTTCCTTGTGACATATTTGACTAGTGCAAATCAATATATTAAACATGTTAAACATACATATCTAATTTCGTTATATCTAAACGGATAGGTAATGTGTAACTACTTTTATACTTTACAGGTAATTTTCTGTAAACCGACTGTTCCACTTTAAGGACAATGTAAACAAAACATACCGAGTCTATGTATTTTACAAATACATCTGCACGGCAACCACAACACATTTGACTGGAATCTCGAGTGCATTTCATGCACATATAGCTACATTCTTCCAATGGGGTAGGTGGATCTGGCATCGCCCATAGCACTGCTAAAACAATTATAAGAACAACAATATACAATTGCGGCCCGCATAGGAGGTGGACATCAGGGGGTGTAACCCCCCCTACCCCTGGAATCCGGAATACCGGCTAAATTTAACAGGAATCCGGAATACGTTTATCGCAGTCATACAAAATAACGATGTCAAAAAAATCGGCAACCAAATTTCCGGCGTACGCGTACGAAATACTCTTTTTGGAATCCAGCGTACCATACCTCGGCGTACGGAATACTCTCTAAATATACCCGGAATCCGGCGTACAAAAAGGGGGGTTACACCCACACATCAATAATTGTCAACCTGGAAAGTGTTTTCTTCCCGAGGGCTTTAGCCCGAAGGAAGACAATACTTTACGGGTTGACAATTATTGATGTCCACCGATTTTGAGGGTCGTAATTTGTTTATTATACCGAACAGACGTATTTCACATGCATTGCGTTTTTTACCCTCCTCCTGATTGTAATTATAGTTTTTGTAAAAACAATGCAGACAACTTCTAGCAAAGCGCTTAATTTATTTAAACTTCTGGTAAAGCGCTCAGGTGATCACGTAAGGCGAGATTCAAAAGGGTTGTCGAGGGTGACAATTTTAATGTCCTATGGTCATATGTCATGTGATCAAGAATGATCCAATAGAAAAGTGTCTTAGAGAGTGAGGTATAATAACATCAGTTGCAAATACAAATAAAGTTATTAATTTCATGTTGTTTTCAATTATTTCACGAAACTTTGCACAAAGCATTGTCATTTATTTATAATCCCGAGTTTTGTTAAAAGAAAGCTACTTTCTGTTTCGTATTATTTAGTTGTTATCCAATACTGCTTCCATAATATAAATCAAATCCATTGTCCCCAAAGAATAGCCGAATCCAAAGCACAGAATCAGAAACGGTCGACCACAAAACCTGCTGACTTCCCAAAATACCCCCTTCCACAATAAAGACAACACAATCCAAAACAACTCACCAAGATACGCATGCGTTAAGAAAAGTCCAATTGATTTAAAACTGACTTTTTAAAAACTCTGTTATTATGTACACATACGTGTTAAGTTATCTTTATCAACAAAAATGCTTGGGACTTACTCAGTAATTTACAACGCAAAACCTCAATCAACTGTGATAAGTGTTTTTTTTTATTATTTTATGTGCATTTAATTGGGGATTGTTTCAGTGTTTCAGAGTTCATGCATGTATTTTAATGATTGTTTCAAATTATTCTGGTTTAATAGACGATAGTACTAACTTGAAATCTCTACTATATTGTCCATATATTGTAATATTGTTAATTTTGTATTTTTTTCGCAGTACCATTGAAATTTGGTGTTCAGAGTANAATATATATATATATATATATATATATATATATAAAGATAAAAAAACAAAGCAACAACACCGAAAATCCCGCTGTGCCATATCCGAAGGATACACACTATGTGACATGATTATAGGCAACATAATCAACAAAGTGAATGACACAAATAAAATAACAGTTGATATTTCGAGACCTGTCCGTCTCTTCTTCAAAACACAAAAAATAAGTAAAAAATACAACCAAACAAAAGCTATATACAAAGACTAAACTACAAATGTTTATACAAAGTGTCGAGAGCTACATGTTGGATGCTGTTGTTTAGAGATGTAACATGAGAAGGGGAAAATTTTTTGTCAGTAGGCGTACATAGATTTTATGAACAATACTATTACAAAATTTTGTTTAACGCTCAACGAGCAAAACTTCATCCATGTCAGGACATGAGCAAGTCAATCAGTTCAAAAAAAGAAAGGGAAAAATGCGTAGGGGCAGGATTTTTAGTAAAACTATATTTTAAATTTTTATATTCAAACTGGATTTTAGCTTTTCTATCCAGAACTTTTCTTAAGCACGCCTCTGTGTGTGTGTCCACGATCGATTTTGGTCAATTGGTACTACTTGCATATGTTTCAAGTCATGATCGGGGGAATTGAAATGTAATGTAGTGGCCTGTGATAATTCTTTTTTTCCGAATGTGGTCACGGTGCAAGTTGATACGAATGTTGAGTGAATTTTTCGTTTCACCGACATACTGTTGTTGGCAAAAGGAGCAAGTGATAAGATAGATGACATTATCTGACTTGCAGGATAAATTGGTAAATATTTTGTATGTGTCTCCGGTTGCTGTGCTCTTAAAGGTTTCGGTAGAAGAACTAAATTTGCACAGAAGACAACGTTTGTCGGGACATGTTTTAAATTGTCCATTTTCAGGTGATGGTAGTTTGGGTCGATGGAATGATATTAGCGGAGGTTCAGGAAACATTTTTTTTCATTTTAGTTGACGCATGAAGAATTGGCATAAATTAACGGGTAATAGCAGACAAATGGGGTAGCTCTGGGTGGAAGGTAGCTACCAGGGGGTACGTAAATTCTTTCTCTTTCCTTCCCGATATTGTAACAGTTCCTTTCGGTCAATTGCCCGTGAATTTATGCAATTTAAAACAAACGTTGTCTTCTGTGCAAGTTTAGTTCTTCTACCAAAACCTTTAAGAGCACAGCAACCGGAGACACATACAAAATATTTACCAATTTATCCTGCAAGTCAGATAATGTCATCTATCTCATCACTTGCTCCTTTTGCCAACAACAGTATGTCGGTGAAACGAAAAATTCACTCAACATTCGTATCAACTTGAACCGTGACCACATTCGGAAAAAAAGAAAGATCACAGGCCACTGCATTACATTTCAATTCCCCCCATCATGACTGGAAACATATGCAAGTAGTACCAATTGACCAAAATCGATCGTGGACAGACACACAGAGGCATGCTTAAGAAAAGTTCTAAATAGAAAAGCTAAAGTCCAGTTTGAATATAAAAATTTAAAATATAGATTTACTAAAAATCCTGCCCCTACCCATTTTTCCCTTTCTTTTTTGAACTGATTGACTTGCTCATGTCCTGACATGGATGAAGTTTTGCTCGTTGAGCGTTAAACAAAATTTTGTAACAGTATTGTTCATAAAATCTATGTACGCATACTGACAAAATGTTTTCCCCTTCTCATGTTACATCTGTAAACAACATCATCCAACATGTAGCTCTCGACACTTTGTATAAACATTTGTAGTTTAGTCTTTGTATATGGGTCATTCTCAAAAATTATCAATATTTTGAAGATGATTTTAGAAAAAATCAAACTGGCCATTTTGTTTCAGTTTTAAGGTTCTTGGATCCTTTATCATTTGAAGTTTGAGAAACAACATATCAGCATTAACTTTGAATGCATGAAAATATATTTTAATTGAAAAATAAGTCAATTGCCACCAGCCAGTGCCCCTTGTGTTACTATTAGGAAAAATGATAAAAATCACGTATGTTATTAGAATATTGCCATTGTTACCCTCTTGATATAAAAAACAAATAAAAGTTACTGGTATAAAATGATATTTTCTCGATTTAGTTATTTACATGATTGTTTTTTTTTAATTGCAAGTCTCTTGCGTACACGAACGGGATTAGACCTTTAAAACTTCTACATTTAATTTACTAATTATTTTAAATATCAAAAATATGTTATTGTTTATATCATCAACTCAAACATACGCTATCTTTCCTCTTAAGTTTGACCACTAGAGTTGAGCTACAAATTTCTGGTTTGTCAAAAACTGGTCAGTAACACCAGGGACAATTGTGTAACACAAGGGACACAAATGGTAACACTAGTGACTTTTTACCATCAAAAATAAAATACTGTCATATGTTTACAATTTAATTATTTCAGTTTGATGACCCAAAGATGGAACGATGAAACCAACATTTTCATTCAAAGAGAATCAAAATTTTTCACTTAAAACATGAAAATAACACAAATTTTAACTTCAGTAACACAAGGGAACATTAAGCAACACAAGGGACACTTGTATCAAGTACATATAAAAATTGTTTTCTTCCTATAAAATGGTTCAGCCTTCTAATCTAAATTATTTTATGGAAAAGTAGGGGTCAAATACTTCATCTACTTGAAGAGAAAATTTACATCCAGGCACCCTGCAATCGCACAAGCAGGTAACAATAGGGACATTTGGTAACACAAGTGACATTTGATGTCTACAACATTATCAATTAAAAGTTTTTTGAAAGTTTTCACGTTTATTTTTCTACTTCTGAAAACATATAAGTGGTCATTTATTACTCCCTGCTTTCTAAGAAACATAAAGAAAAGCTTACCCAAATAAATTTTAGCACGTCAAAATCGATTTGTTTTTGCATATTAATGTTTTGGCTATTTTTGTTATCAGATTTTTGTGCATTTGTTAGATCTTTTAGTTTTTTAAAACTATTGAATTAAAAAGTATAAAAATACTGATTCATTGCTCTATTTACTGTTAAATTTGATTTGTATACAATGGTAATATCGAAGTTGCATCATTGAGTAAGCAATCATGTATGTCCCTTGTGTTACTTAAAATGTCCCTTGTGTTACTTTTTTAAATTGTCCCTTGTGTTACTGTCTGTATAATGTTTCAAAAACCCTTACTATTATGAATAAGGACCTTTGTTTCCAATAAGATGAACTAGAAAAGTATTGTGCACGGGGTGATTACATTTGTTTTTGTCTTCTTCTCAAACGTGGTTGCTTAGAATCAACTTGTCGCCCCTGATTTTACGAATATCGTCCCTTGTGTTACGTAACACGAGGGACAGTAACACAAGGGACATATTCATTATTAAATCCAATTTTTAATCAAATTGTATGTTCCCTTGTACAACAATCAGCTTGTTCTGCAAAGCAAATTACTAAATACAAATACTGGTCAAAAGCTGGTGCTAAATAAATATGAAGAATAATAGAAAACACAAGGGACATATTCATTATTAAATCCAATTTTTAATCGAATTGTATGTTCCCTTGTACAACAATCAGCTTGTTCTGCAAAGCAAATTACTAAATACAAATACTGGTCAAAAGCTGGTGCTAAATAAATATGAAAAATAATACAAAATGCAGTAACAACAGGGACTGAAATAAAAATTACGGTGTTACCCTGAATACCTAGGAGGTAGATTTTTAGGCTTGAATAGCATCAGAGTGCTTTATGGAATATCCAATACTTCAAAGATGAAGTAGTACTACAGGAAGGCACCAAGTTCATCAGTAAGAGAGATAACCCTTAATTCCTGGTTGAATTACACGGTTACAGTAACACAAGGGACATGGCGAAGAGCACACATGCTTTCCTGTATTTTTTTCAAAGAATATGTATTTGTTTTGTATCGTTTATTTGTTATTTTTAAAGAAATTAGTTGATAGAAAATAAATATTAAACTTTTGAATGTGAATTTTAATTTTTTTTTTTTAAAGATATCCTGACATATCTTTGCTATCATGGCGAAATCACAAACAGTTTTTACCAAAATTGTCACTTTTGAAGTCAAATTAAGAAAAGAATAAGACATAAAGGGATTATTTTTGTATTACACATTACTCCAAACATTACCAATGCACATCCTGAAAATTTTAAAAAGTGAAAAAAATTACCCTTTATCACGCATACAACCGAAATACACAAATATCGACAATTTTTGAGAATGACCCATATAGCTTTTGTTTGATTGTATTTTTTACTTTTTTTATTGTGTTTTGAAGAAGAGACGGACAGGTCTCGAAATATCAACTGTTATTTTATTTGTGTCATTCACTTTGTTTATTATGTTTTCTATATGTTGCGTTGTTTTCTTTTCATATATTACTGGATCATCAGATCAAATGAAATTACCATTATGCTTACCATTATTTTTCAATGCAACTGACATCGTCTAATGATGATACAGCAAGTGCCAAATATGATATGCCAATGTCGAAGAAAAATGAAATTATGGAATGGGCACGAATCGATGATATAAACCTATAATTTTTACTTTGGGGTCAAAGGTCAGGGTCGTATAGAGGTCATGAATGCGCGTGACACATTGTCTAATGATGATACAGTCATGTACCAAATATTATACACCTATATTGAAGAACAAAACATTATAAACTATACAAGAATCCATGGTATAAACCTATAATTTTGACCTTCGGGTCAAAGTTCAAGGTCATAAAAAGATCATAAATCCACGTGACACATTGTCTAATGATGATATAGCCATATACCAAATATTATATGCCCATGTTGAAGAACAAAAAAGTTATGGGACTATACACGAGTCCATTGTATGAACTTATAATTTTGACCTTGGGGTCAAAGGTCATGTCGTATGGAGGTCATGAATGCACGTGACACATCCTCTAATGATGATACACCCATGTGCCAAAAATGATATGCATATGTCGAAGTACAAAGAAATAATTGAGCGGACACGAATCTGCGCTGACAGACGGACAGACAGTCGAACAGACCGTCGGATGGACAGTCCAGAAGGACAGATGGACATTCAGGTCGAGTGATTCACATATACCCCCAAACTCGTTTGCGGGGAGTATAATAAACATATAAAACACAATTTATTTAAACTCTACATTATTTTACAATGGCTTATTTGTAATCGATCTGCCAAAATATGAGGTGGTTTATGCAATTCTTGAAAATGCATTGTCATGGCAACAGTAAGTGCACAATTGAGTAAAACTCATTATTTTTGTGCAAGTCACTGTATCCTCTTTCACTACAAAAAATAATATCAATATCTGAAGTGGGGTCGATTTTGGTTGTTGGTGAACCTACTCCTTTCATAAAACTCCGATAAAACACACACCAACGGAACTGTCTTGATCCTATAGCCATAGTCATTTCAAGCACACCGGTCAGTGAAAAACTTTCCTTTGACATTAAATTCCATGAAAATGAAAAAAAAATGATAAAAAATCACTTTTTATTCTTCATTTTAGTCATTGCAAATGTACCAGTCAGTATAAAAATTTTCTTTTACACATTAATTTGTTCAAAATTCCAATAAATTAAAAGAAAATAATTAAAAATCACTTGTAAAACTGCATTTTAGTCATTACAAATGTACCGGCCAGTATTAAGCTTTCTTTTCATTTTTTGTTCGTTAAAAAATCCATGAAAATGAACAATTTTGATAAAAAAAATATATTAATCTTCAATTTATGCAGCCATTTCAAATGCATCGGTAAATGCAAAATTTTCCCTGTACACATGACTTTGTTAAACACGTCATGATAATGGAGAAATAACACCCACAAATGGAAGAGTTCTTTTCAAACTTAATGTTATAAAAAACTCAATGAAAATGAAAAAAATATTTATGATAAAATATTCATTTATTAATAGCAGGATTGATCTGTCGCGATAATGTGAAAAAAATCTATAATTTTGCTAACTTTTTTACCAGAGATATAACATGATATATGGCATTGTATGGACGAATCTGGACGCAAGTTGGACGAATAGGCTTCTTGACATCCGCCACGTTTCTCGTCAATTAACGGGTTGGACGAATAACAAGTCTTCATGTTAATTAACTGATCGCTGACTGACCGCTGACTGATCTCTGACGAACGGATAGCGGCTGACTGATCGTTTTTTTCTGTAAGGGCTACGCTGCACAGTACTGTACTACTACTGTTATGTTGATTTATAATTGTAAAATATTGCATATTTACCTTATATTGCAATAGTTGAGCATCAGCTAAATTCTGCACAAAATACATTTAGATCATATCGGTTATTTGTTCTCTATCAGTTTTTAAACATCTTTGAGTTTATAGTCTTCCAAACGTTTTGATTTTATCTGCACTGAAGAGACATAACTTGTCGAAACGCGCATATGCAGAAATTGAATTCACAGTAACTTCGCTATTTATTCATTCCATATCGCTGTCTTCGATAGCAGTGTGGTGGTCAATAGCTGCCAGACCAACACGTTTTAGCTCCTTCGACATTCCATTCAATGCTTTTACAGATTTTAAAAAAAAATGGTTTCTAATATCTATGTTACGTATTTTGTCTCAGTGTCTTTGGATTCCCTGTCGATATGCGTGCATTGTTGTTTGTTTCTCATTTCCATATAGAATGAACTTAATGCATTGTCAAGTTCTTCGATGCTGTAGTTTTCAAACTCAAACAGATGCCGATTGAGTTTGAAAACTACAGCATCGAAGAACTTAATGCATTGTCAAGTTCTTCGATGCTGTAGTTTTCAAACTCAATCGGCATCTGTTTTGCAGTGAGATACTGCCTGAACAATTTGACTGCTGTGTCATTTTGTCGTTTTGTGTTTTTTGGTTTCTATATATTGTCAATAATGGTTCTAACTTCATTTGCATCAAAAGACACAAATCTTGCTACCATGTTATGTCTGCACCAAAGAAAAAACGAAAGTTGAATTTGATTGGTCGACGCATTCAAGCAGTGATTTTCGCGAAAAATTATGAAACTATTTTTTAATAATTCACATACTGTATCACGCTATTCAAATAACCACGTGATGTTGTTTTGGATAATTAGCATATCAGATTAATAATATATATACTATAAATATAACACATATAATAGATATAAATAATTTGTTGTGTATAGATTGAATATTCTATATGGATGTAAAATGATAAATATAAAATAAGTCATGATGTAGGGTGGATAATAAGTATACCCTTAGCAAAGAACATGAAATGCAAAATTATATCCCAAAGACGCGTGATAATATGACCATAGTACCTTAAAATGTACTTTCTCGACACGATTTACAAATAAAACCAAAATCATTTGATGCTATGACTATTTCAATGTCATTTAATATTCAATGCTTGTCTGCAATTGCTCTATTTAAATCGGATATTTTGAATACACATGGTATTGAAAAATATCTCAACAAATACACAGTATTATAATAGTTTCTTACATTCTGATTTTGTGACGTTTTGGTCATTTCCGGTGTATGATCTGGTTTAAATAACTTCGTTTGTTTTTCAATTGAACAAAACTGTGTCAGTTTATATTAAGTTTCATTAAAACAATACCCCGGATATCCGTTTATGGTAAAAGAGAAAGTCATTGGCACAATTTTGTAATGAAGTACTCTTTTACAACAATCTGTTTTTGCATTAATAACAAATAGCTAAAGTAATACGTTGCATTCTAGTTAAACATACGATGTGATTTACAGCACACTACATAATTAAATTTTGAATATACGCAAATATGATTCTGTTCGTATCGTCTTCAGAGGTCATGCAAAGACAAATTATACAATAAACATAAACATCACGTACAATTACCAAAAAGAAAACAGTACCATCGCAAATTTTAACGTTTATGTTTGTAGTTTATTTTATTTACTGTTTACGTTTTCTATATTATTTCATCTTTAGGTTAACAGTGTTATACATCACAGTTTATTATAATTATGCATAGATGAAGAATACACATGTATAATTTTAGAGCGATCACATAACTGTGTGCTTGTGTTAATTGTGTGAGATTTTTAATACTTTTACTGATTTCGATTTTCCAAATCTGATATCGTAGAAATCAAATGTGTATCTTTAAATTGCGAGTGTTATAATGTTTAATGGCGTATAAGTTACAAATTGTATGCGGATTTCCCAGATCATTACATGTTTTATTTGCAATTCTTCAATGAGTTACCTGTATTCCTCTAGTAACACTTATAACAACTCCTTTAAAACTCCTATATTTTGTCTGGTCATCAAGCAATCAAGCTCTTATAGAATTCTCTTGTATACCAATTTGTCATCACTGGAATATCAAGGTTAATTACTCTAGGCATTACAAATTGGTATACAATATAATTCTATTGAAGCTTGTTTGCTTGACGAGCAGACAAAAGAAAGGAGTTTTTATAGGTGTTACTAGAGGACCATTGGTATGTTCATTGAGGAGTGCAAATAAAATACGTTTACTTAATGAACCGGGAAATCCGCCAAAGTCTTTTTGTAGGCTCACATATATCGAAATTAAAAGCCCATAATATGAAAACAATTTTCTAGATATTCAAACTCTAAATGCTAGTATAAAAAAATGTCTTATGTGAATTTGAGCTATTTTTTTAGACATATTTTATTTTCAAATGAATAGAATGAGACATAGGATCAGACAAAAGTCACACAACTTACTAAGTTGTCTTCATTACAAATGACAAAATACAAAACTCATAGTTGAGTATGCTAATATAGAAAAAAAGCAAATCATTTTGCTGCTCCTCAAATTGTGAACACTGCTACCTACAACCACCTGCCTACAACACCTGGATGAATCTTTTAGTACTTGGACAAATATGTTAGTATGTGCATGTATTTTTGCACTAAAAGGGTCAAGGCACAATTTCGTTCATATGTTAAGTATTCACCAGCCCCGTAGTCAGTACCTCAACTATACGCAATAAGGCGATAAAAATCTAAAGCTTTGAATCTTAAAAAACTCAGGATATGCAAGTAAAAGTGCTAATAAAATTACATGAAGGCCAGGAAAAAAAGTTGGAACAACGGATTATATTCAGATTGGGTACTTTAAAACCCAGGGGTTTTAACGTAAAACAATAATTCTAGGACCAACGAGTCTCGATGTCGTATGATTTTAGTGGCTATAATGTTGCTACCAGTGTACAGTACTCTGAAAATTCAAAGTGGCAGAAAGTGTTATCTCCAAGTGATCCTTTTGCAGTCAATAATTGCAATCGATGATTGCTTTTACTTGTGATTATAGATCGAACAAGTATATGTGACCAATGATCTCAAAACTATGCTTGATCGCAAGATTGTTATCCTGGATCACAAGGTAGCATTTCTTGATCGCAAAATGTCAACTTTGATCTCAAGTTTGTGATCCTTGATATCAAAGTTGTGACCCTTGATTTGAAAGTTGTGATCCTTGCTTGCAAACTATTGATCGATGATCATTGATATTAATTGATAACTAATTCGTTCCATTTAGAAAAGATTATTTTATTAACTGTTTTACTTCCAAAGATTAGGACAGGAGTAAAAGTAAATAATTTAGTTTACTATTTGCAAAATATTTGATTAAACGCGACAAGGTATGTTGTACCTAAATGTAGATACATGTTGTACCTAAATACCAGGTACATTTAGTGAAATTTTAAAATTCATTTATTTACTGTTGTGTAAAATTTAGACATTCTGTGTTATACTTATGACATTTGGAAAAACACAACTCAGCGGCTCCGCTATATCTAAAATTAATTTAAAAATAATAATAAATTACACAAAAAAGAAAAAGAAATAACAGTAACAGAGACATATGATTAGTTGGTTTCATCTGTCTCGGACAATAAAAAATGAATTCATTTATTCAACCAATTATATTTCTAATAAATCCATTAATACAAAAATAGAAAAAATAAACAATTTAATTTCTTATAAATCCATAATTAAAAAAAAACTTTTACTTCTAACTGGACATAACTGTAAACATAGCTCTACGGAGATGGTTAATGCACATACAATGCAACTCCCGATTACTTTTGATATAAAGAAAAAGCGCTCGGGAATAATTACATAATTTGCATTGTTAAATTCTATACTTTATCAACTACACTTTCAAATAGTCAAAGATATTACAACACTTGCAATTCTTTAGTACAATGCTGTGATCCTTGATTACAATGTTTGTGATCCTTGATCACAACTTCTATGATCCTTGATCCCAAAGCTTATGATCCTTGATCGTATCTCCTGCAATCATTGATCACAACACCTGCAATCAATGATCACAACTTTTGCGATCATTGATCAGAAGTCTTGAGATCAATGATAATAACTTTTTGAATTTGTGATTCGTTTGTGATCCCTTATTGATACTTTTGCAAACAATTTGCTATGCAGTTCAGGGTACTGTACATATACTGAATAATAAAAAAAAAGAATCGCATATTTCATTTCAAACTCTTTATAAATAAATAAAAAAATATTAATATATTTACAAATAATGAGGTAATAAGGTATCATACAACCATTGATTGTACCCTATTTGTCTTTGTTAAATTGGTCATTTTCTAAGAACCATAGCACATTTACTATCGTTTCATATAAAGCGAAACATCTTACCTAAAACAACGGCAGTAAAATACCAAAGGAACAAAGGGGTGAAATTCACAAAAATCGAAGTCTAAAGACAGGGCAAAATCGAAAACACAGAAAACAATGACGTTAGACGCAAAAACAATAACGTTAGACAGATACAAAGCACAGAAACAGAAATTACAACATTCAGAACAAAACCACTCACAGTGTGAACTCCAGTGAAACTGAGAGTGACATCAAGTGCTCCGGAAGGGTAAGCATGTCCTGCTCTGTTAACAGCACCCGTCGCACTGTGAGTGATTCAATCCGGGAAAATGTCAAAGTCGGTAGTCAAATCCGGGAAGACGTAAATCTAGCTGAAAATGTCCACTTTCATTTTGGATACTGACACGTCATATCTTTCAATGATGCTATGGTGACGGCCATAGAATTTCTTGAGGGATGAAATTAATAAAGCTTGAACAAATCCCTGACAAAGCAGCTTTTGGGACAGTGTTTTTGCTCTGTTAAAAAAATCACTGTACAAACTACATGCTCGACAGTAACGAATCAACTGTGAAATGTACACTCCATAGGCTGGAGAGGTAGGTATATTGCTGCTAAGAAAGGGAAAGTTCACAATTGGGAAATTAAAATCATCACGCTTGTCATATAGCTTCGATTTCAAACGTCATTCTTCGTCAATATACAATAAAAGATCTAGGTACGAAGCTGAAGTAGGTGTTTCAGTTGTTTCTTTAATTTCAAGCTCATTTGGATAGATCTGATGTAAATACTCCTTAAATTTAGGATTATTAAGAGAAAGTACATCGTCTATGTAGCGGAAGCTGAAATTAAAGGATTGGGCTAAATGTTTTTGTTTTCTTTAAATAAGCCCTTTTAAAAACTTGGCCTCGTACGAGTAAAGGAAAAGGTCAGGTAAAAGCGGCGCAATAGTTGGTTCCCATAGGAATCCCTATTGTCTGCTGGAAAACACGACCTCCAAATTCGACAAAAATATTGTCGATAACAAATTCTAACATTTTGATTACGTCAGTCTCAGTGTACTTCTTATTTGAATCGGTGTGGTTCTTAACAAAATATGTCTTGTCTTTCCCTATAACTAAATAGGTGTATCTGCGTTCTCCATTAATTATTACCTAATTAATTAGATATATTATAAGCCTCCACAAAAATTTTGAGGACAACTTTCATTTAATATAAGAAAATGCCCTCCACCGGAAGTATACTACTATCAAAAATCAACTTTCACCTTCACTGTCAATCCGTGAAATGGTCATGTCATTGTTTTTACCAAAAAAAATTATTCTTACTGATACGAATAAAATAAAGATTTTTTTCTGGTATCTAAGATGTTCAGCTTTCAAACAGTATGCAGGTAAATTACACATGTTACATTAGATACAGAACTATTTCAATCATCCCATAGAATTATCCATACTCCATTGATAAGTACTTTTTTAACATACAACCTTTGGCGGACGACTTTCCTTTTGGTGGTATGATACCATAAAGAACCATAACTAAAAATTTATTCACCCTAAAATTCATCACTTTCCATCAAACGTAACGTCACTTTTTCTTAACTTTACGAAGTGCTGCAGGAATACAGTGTATGACCGCCGTAGGCATCAAATGAAGATGACAACAATGGGTCATTGACTTTGTAAAACAACCCCTTTTGCATTGTTCTTTGGTAAACACCACTAATTTGCGATTATTGTTGCAACTTCCTGTTGTCCTGTTGCGTTAAAAAACGACAGCTTATATGCGCTCTTTTTCAGTGAGCTGTGGCAATTTTTTTGAAATTGATTTTAATCAATTATGAATTGGGTTTGTGAGCTGTTTCAGTAGGCAAAATGTATTTAACATTTTTATTTTCATTTTTGTCACGTGGTTTAAGCAAGAGCATGCAAAAATTGCTTTTTTGCCTAGGTGGTCAACAGAGCGTATCATGTTAGCGAAAATTGTTCAAATGCCTTAAAAGTCATTCTCTTTGGTGCCCTGTACAATAACTCTCAAGTACTTAACGATTGCATAAAATTAACATATAAATATAACAATTTTATGCGTTTCTTTTTGTTCAATATAGCTTCTAAAAAAGCCTTGATAAGCGACACTTAAAGTTCCTCACTACAGCTAATGCTTAAGTACCGAAGTTACTGTAAATTTAAATTCTGCATATGCGTATTTCGACAACTTATGTCTCTTTAGTGCAGATAAAATCTAAACGTTTGGAAGACCATAAACTCAAAGATGTTTAAAAACAGATAGAGAACAAAAAATCAATATGATCTAAATGTAAAGCCAAATTTAGCTAAGGACAGAGCTTTGCATGAGGGAGATACTCCTTAGTTTCAACAAAATGTACTAAAATTTTGATATTGTAAGGTTCCAAATAGAATCGGCTTTCGGGTCAGCACCGAAGTAGTGACTACTGGGCTAGTGAATACTCTTCAACAAAATTTACTAAAAATTTGATATTGTAAGGTTCCAAATAGAATCGGCTTTCTGGTCAACACCGAAGTACTGACTACTAGGCTAGTGAATACCCTCGGGGACTAACAGTTCACCAGCAATGGCATCGACCCAGTGGTAACAAATGACTAAGTACCGAAGTTACTGTAAATTTTAATTCTGCATATGCGCATTTCGACAACTTATGTCTCTTCAGTGCAGATAAAATCTAAATGTTTGGAAGACCATAAACTCAAAGATGTATGATGATGCGCCATTCAAACCCTAAAATATAATGAAGAAATAACTTTTAATATACAGTTTCAACAGCTTCGGAAATTCCTTTTCATTTAACGAACAACGGAATAGAAGTAGAAAGGGGGTTTCACCACCTCTCCGTTAATTTCTTTTAGAATACAATTACTTTTTATGTCATGTCGAACTGATTTATTCGGATCAGTATTTGGATCAAGTAACTATATGGCATCAATCATATTCTGAGTTTGTATTACGATTTTCGTTAGAGTATTGAGACCTCTGTCATCAAATTCTAACAATGGCACGTCGTCATCATTTACATCTGATATAAAACGGAAATATTCATTTAACATATGAGCTTTGGAAGTATTGTCAAATCCTGATATATTTGGGTCATTTTGGTATACCTATGGGGAATTTCCGTGTTCAGACAGTTTTCCTTTAGAAGAACATTCATTGTTTTCTAATACTTCTTACAGTTTTAAGTTCGCTTAGAAATCTTTATTTAACGTTAAGTAAGTAATAACCTACATTAAATTTGATTTCAAACCATATATAGCTTTCATTCCGCTAATCTTGAGAGCAGTACGTTGAAAAATAGATATATTGTCCTTGTAGTTAATAGCTATACCCCCAACCACGTGAAATTCTATCTAATAAGTAAGGGCTTGGATTGAAACCTTGAATTATTAAGTTTTCAATTAGAACACTATTATCCAGTTGAGTTTTTGTGAAACCAATTTCATCAAAATTATCGATAAAACTGGAAATGTCCTAATTTTTCTTTCTCAAATTTAGTATATCTGTAATGCTAATAGTCGCACTACATTATATAGAGTCTCTCAGGGGCAGTTCTCGGTTTTACTATGTATCAACCCATAGAAGGACTATCAAGGAAATTATTCATATATTATTAGAGACACATTTATGAGATTTGTTCCAAGACATTTGATAAGCTTGATAAGACGGTATTCAATTTTTCATGAAATAGTCATACAAAAGATTAAATATGCAAAAATAGTTTGTATATACACATTTCATACTTAGAGGATTTGTCTCTCATAGAACAGCAATGAAGGCGTTGTTCCATTTGCTTAATCTTGCCATGTATTTATAGGGATTTTGTCCCATGTACATTTACTCTATATCCCTTTATTTGTTCATTCATAGAATATACCAATCGCCACCAGGTGATACAATATCACTACCCATTTTCAAATATTACAAAACTGTAAACAATAAACCGAATGGTGATGAGATACATGTATATTTGAACATAAACATTTCGAATTATGCATGCAGACGCCAAATAGGCGACGTTTTCACAGCGTATCAACTAAAAAAACATAAGTACTATACAAAATAGAAAATAAACATAGCATGAACACGAAGTGATCATTTGCTATATATAGTTAACGCTGACAAAGGTCGAACTCAACAATAGATATTCTATTGTTTACATTTGTTCTCAATGGTATAGAAATAGAAAAGGTTTCAATTCAGTAATTTCACTTTGATAAAATTTTATAAAATATTCGACTATTACAGCATTTCTTATTAGACGAATGTGACTAAATCAAATATACAGAGGACTTTCAAAGTGAAAATATAATGTTTAGGTAGTCTTTGACCCTTTTTTCCTCGAAAATATCCATAGGTTTTCCAGAATTTCCAATGTTTGGTGTTTGAGATTTAGATTTTTTATACACTTTATATATTTTAAAGTATGGATGTTATATCCTTTCAGGATGTCTAAGGTATGAGGATAGTGAGTTTTTTAAGCGTTTTAGATAAAATGCAGACTCAGAAAATGTAAAGTAGTATCATCTCCCCATGAATAAAAACTCTATTTACTTAATTTTATTTTGCTTCATAACCTAGTTATCTGTGAATGTAGAAAATGTGACTTATCTTAGCCAATCAATTCAGTTACCTATACAAGTACCAAATATACTAGGTCTGGGGTCTTTTAGCTAACTATTTATAAAAATGAGTGCAAAATCAAAATGTTCGGATTTTTATAGAATTTAAAAATATGGTAATTGTACAATTCACAAACGAAGCATATTTTGGTTAACAAAACAAAATTTATTTTTTCAAATTTTTAGTACTTATTTTTCTTTTATATTGTAGAGTTGAATAATTCGACGCTAAATTGTTCCAAAAATGCAAGGGAAACTAACATTTTATAAGAAAAAAAATCTAATAGGACAATTTAAAATTAAAATTACATCAAAAATAACTTGTCCCCAATCCACCAGGGAACTGTCGAATCCACTGTTCTGGTGGATCTACATAAGGAAACATGCATAGGTTTCTGATCAAGACGCCTTCAAAAGTATCGTCTTTGCTTCCACAAACGGACTATCAGAAAACAAGGAAGTTGAAACTGTGATTTTGGAAAATTCTCTAGTTGGTAAAGGGGGTACAAAACAAATACGTGGAGGATATAACAACTATTCCCCCGAAGTACATGCTAAAATGGCTCGTTATGCTATTGATCACGGTGTTCAAAACACAGCTAGAAAATTTACCAGTGAACTTAGAAGTCCGATCGAATCCACTGTACGGAGCATTAAATCGGCATTTATGAAACGTGGACTTCATAAAGAATTTGAAACTGTGACTGAACTTCCCCAAAATGATCGTGGGAGACCGTTACTGCTTGGAAAATATTATTCGGAACTTTTAGATTATATCAGAAGCTTGAGAGATGTTTGCGGGATAGTGAACTATTAAATTGTTATTTCATCAGCTATAGGGATTCTAAAGCATCATGATTCAGAACTTTTAGAGACCGTTGAGCAGGGTATTGAAAAAAAAACTAAACAGGAGTACGTTGATCGCGTCGAAAAATGTATTAAAGAACATTACATCCCTGACAATTTGGTGCTAAATTGGGATCAGACAGGCGTGAACATGCTCCCGGGTGGAGATTGGACAATAGATATTAAGGCAGCAAGCAAGTGGATATCGCAGCAATAGACGATAAACTTCAGATCACGGCATTACTGACAAGTTCTAAGTCGGGTGTGTTACTGCCGCCACAAGTACTTTATGCAGGTAAAACTGAACAATGCCATCCAAAATTACAATTTCCGAAAACATGGGGCGTATATCATTCAGAAAATCATTGGTCAAACACCGAAACAATGTCACATTACATAGACAAAGTGTTGGTACCATATGTTAATAACAAGCGTGACGAATTGAACTTGCCTTTAAGGCAACCTGCATTAGCAATTTTTGATGTTTTCAGTGCTCATAGGCACCAAGACGTATTGGATGCATTATACCGGGCAAATATCAAAGTTGTATACGTGCCAGCCGGGTGTACTGATTACCTGCAACCGTCGGATCTAAAAATCAATAAAGTATTTATAGACATTCTGGAATCCGAGTTTCAAAACTGGTATGCCGACGAAGTGGCAAAGTTTCTTAAAAAAACAAAAAGAAATTTGAAATTGATCTCAGACTTAGTGTAATAAAACCGTTACCCGCACGCTGGCTAGTTCAAACATTCAGACAAATATCTGTCAAGTGTGACCTGATCAGGAGTGCTCTTACTGCCGCGGGTATTTAACTGTCAATCAGTGGTCATAACTGTCTTCGATGTGTATCGAACTGTGTAATTATGGGCTATGTCACTTTTGTGTTTTATAGTGCTTACATTGATTGAAATGTGTCTTTAATAAATAAATATTTTAATCGATTTCATTCATTCTAATGAAATACTTGAAAATAAACAAATAACAAAAAAGTTATTCAAACATGATCAACCGTAGTCATACAACATAAATAAACAAACAAGGGAACTTTATTTATAGCTTGATGGTGATGGTTGTTGCTTTTTCATCATTATAAAATGATTTACAATTGGATACTAGTACACAACCAACAAAGATCAACAAACAACGAAATAAATGTGAAGGGTTTGCATAGGTCGCTACAAATTTTGTCCCTGTACTTTTATTCTATACATGTACGATGTGTATTACAGTTATTAAATTTTTACTTTATTCTTTCAAATTCCGAATATATTTCGCGGCAGTTTTATTTTCGCGCTGCTGTCCTTACCGCGAAAATAGCGAAAATAAAACTGCCGCAAAAATTTCCCGGTTTACAGTAGTTTATGGGTACCAAAAACTCCCTTTTCTCTATTTCTGCATCCTGTTTTCCAATAGTGAAATTAACATACAAATGAAACTCAATGCAAATAGATTACTATCTTCGAGACTATTATCTTGAAAAGTAAACAATCAGAACAAAATGGGATGTTAAAAAATCAAGCAGTGTTGTATGTTTTTTTTTATTTCCAAATAACAAACATTGCGATTCATTTTTTTTTTATGTTTTTCGTTTTCAATTAGAATAATATCAATGAAAACTAAGAGTTCGTGACATTTTTTGAATTTGCTACATTTTTGAGAAATGCATTTTTTATTGCAGAGATCGTTAGAAATATATCATACAAATATAAAATAAGAATTGGTAATCAAGTTGTTGTAGTAAATTTAGGTGTTTTAAACAATTCTGGCCATCGGAAACATTTAACATCCTGCCTATAGTCTCCTTAAAACTACTTATTTACAGTACTTTTTTATATATAAACATCGACATTACGAAGTTTTCTCTAATTAACCGTTATTACATAAAATACTTATACAATAATGAAATCAAAGTAAGACAAAACATGTATATCTTTATTTGAAGATTCTTAAGTAAAATTTTTCTTTAGTTTTTAGGAAGTGTTAAGTATTTTCAATTTTTTAGCATAAACCAATTGCTAGATTATCGAAGTGTTACTTGAGGTTCATGTAACTATATTCAATATTCAAAACGAGACATGTTGAAACTGAAAAAAAATGTTTAAGTAGGGATACAAAGCTTAGGTTGAAAAATAACAAAATATCATCTTTCAAAATAACTTAATACCGAGGTACTGTCAAACTGATATATGAAAGTGTTGTGGCTGGCCAAAATTTAATGAAAAAGGACGGCTTACGTGTTTTCATGGTCCTTGTAAGGTTGAACTAACAAATACAGATCATCAAATTTCATTTGTCTGTAAATTCTGTTAGGTAAATGCAGGTCAGCATTAGCCATGTGAGGTGTCTTTTATCTTTACTTTTACAAGCTGCACGACAAACACCAATAACCATTTGATCCTACTATGAAGTTTTGTGTGTGTATGTGTATGTGTGTGGGTTGGTATTTTCAAACTGAAATAAGAGCTAAGCATTCAATCCTGAGTTATAACATTTACTTTTAAATGACACTAGAATAGTCATCTATGTGATTTTTTTGATTCAGTAAAAAAAAATCCTGTTGACATATCTGAACTGTTTTAAAATAGACGTGCAAGATGGAGATTCCTTAAAAATACGAAATATTGAGTGCCATTCACATATATTTTCTCCCGACTCAAAATTAGTTTTCGTTATTACCTTAGGAATTTTGCATTGTTTTGTAAATATGTCTTTCTGAATCTGCAATTTGATGTCCTTGTATCAATCCGTTGTACATGTGTAGATATTCGTCTTCTTGATCAATGAATATCTGATGAGCTTCTTCAGGTAAATCGGGCGATTCCTGTGTTCTGTTTTGAGTCACTGATTCTGAAGTGTCGTTTTCATCTATTGTCTCGTATTCATGGATATCATTTGTATCCATATCAATTCCTGTTACACTAGAGACAGTTTGTACAGAAAAATTATGGTTACGACAACGTTTTTTATTCATAATACAAACTTTAAGACAGACAGAAAATACTGCAATTAAAACAACTATTCCAGTGATAATGAAAACATTCCACAAAGGGAAGCCTGTAAAAACAATAAAAGCATCAATTAAAACTTGAAGTTTACACCAAAAATAATAATAGAAACATATATATTACGAAGAAGACGAATGAGTCATATGAAACATTATTTTTGACAAATCAAATAAATTAGTTGTGAAACTTTATTTTTGACACAGCAAATAAATCAGTTGTGAACGTGAAAATGTCTTTATAATGTAAGGTAACAAAACAAAATGTGACGGTTAAACAAAAATTGATAATCTTTGCATAGTCTAAATATACTCAACAAAAAAGTTTAGCAGTTTAGTTTAGTTTAGTTTAGAGGATGTCCCATACATGTTCTATTGGGTTAAGGTCAGGGGATCGACTCGGCCATTGCATGACATTCACATTGTTAGTCTGCAGTAAGTTCATGGTCAAACGAGCAGTGTGGGGACGCGCGTTGTCTTGTTGGAATTGAAAACCCCCATTCTGTGCAAAAAATGGCAACACTACCGGTCGTATCACGTTGTCACAGTACCTGTGTGCATTCAGAGTTTGGCGAACGATTACCAGTTGCGTTTTGCCTCCATAGTGTATTCCGCCCCACACCATCAAGCTTCCTCCATCGAACCTATCAGTCGGCATTACACACGTGCTGTTGAACCTTTCATCACGAAGACGCCATACCCGAATACGACCATCAGCAAATTTTAACGTAAAGCGTGACTCATCTGTAAACAGCATACGTCTCCAATCGCGTTGAATCAGTCGCAAGTGACGGTTTGCCCAAACCAGTCTTTCACGTTTATGAATTGCTGAAAGTTCCATGCCTTTATGTGGTCTTCGGGCTCTTAAACCATATCTGTGGAGGCGATTACGCACTGTTTGTGAACAAACACGTACTCTTGTTGTTGCCAGAAGTCTTTCTGCTATACGTGTTGCAGGGACGAACTGGTCTCGTCTGGCAGTGAAATGGATATACCGTTCCTCCCTTGGGGTCAGCTTAGGAGGTCTGCCACTTCGAGGTCGATCTCTCACAGTTCCAGTTTGTCTGAACCGACTAACTAACCGCAATATTGTTGATCGATGCACATTTAAACGTAAGGCTACATCAGAAACGCTCATTCCAGCTTCAATCATACCAATTGCTCTAATACGGTCATTTTCAGGAACAGCTGGTCGTCTACCCATATCAGACCCTGACTTTTTTGGTTGTTTTTCTTACCAATAGTGATGTTAACAAGAAGTTAAACGCTTTTAGTCGTCAATATCACAAGCATAACAAATGTAATCATTCAAATACCCACAAAAGCACGTGCAGAGATTTAAAGGTAAGAAATCAGTCAACCGTAAAAAAATGTTTTGGATTTTAAAAGTTCTCAGTCTGATTGTTGTAATCACATAGGAAATATACATAGCTATAAATTATTTGGCATTATAAGAAAATTCGAAACTTGTTGCTAAACTTTTTTTGTTGAGTATATCTAGAAAACTAATACTTAGAATAATTCGTAAGATTCTGTCACACCTCTGACTTTGGAGCTCACACAATTTTTGGTGTGCCTCATTTCTTGTCTTGCAATTCTTAATTCCTAGTTTGATACCGATTTGCTTTAGCTCAGTACAAAAAAATGAAATGAGCTGTCACCATGAGTAACCGTGAAGTTCTCTTTTCGATAGATTTTTTTTCATAAATTAACCGTAAAGGCCTTTCCTAAATGCCTTGTCACACTATAACGTTCTAGCCAACGTGTGCCTACGTTCGCGAATTTTATAAGAACGTTTGCACAAGTCGAAGAACTTAAAGAATTTCCTTTGTTGGACGCACTATTGACAGATATTTTGACTGCTTTTACCAGAGTAAGTCGTTTTTGGACCGAAAAAGTCTAAACAACGTTGTGAATGACTGAGCTTTGTTAATTCAACACTTATCAGACTTTTTCAACACTAGTTTTGACTGAAAATGTCTGATAAGAGTTGAGCCAACTCACTTCAGTCAATTTAAGTCGTTACCTGTGTTGTAAAAGTCTGTGCAGTGTTGAGCCATCAATGATCAGTCATTCTTAACACTACCTGTATTGTAAATGACTGATTTTTGCTGAGAATGTCAGTATGGTGTTGAGTCAACGCTGATCAGTCATTCTAAACGCTACCTGTGTTGTAAATGACTGATTTTTGTGGAGATTGTCTGTCTAGTGTTGAGTCAACGCTGATCAGTCGTTCTAAACGCTACCTGTGTTGTAAAAGACTGATCTGTGTTGAAAATGACTGACCAGCGTTTACCCAACGTTGGACAGACATTTTCAACACGGGTCAGTCTTTTACAGCACAGTCGGTGTTGAGAACGACGGATCAGAGTTGATTACTGGACAGACATTCTCAACAGATATCGGGACTTTTACAACACAATTAGTGTTGAGAATGACTGATCAGAATTGACTCAACGCTGGACAGCCTTCTACAACTCCGACCAGCCATTTAAAAGAAGAGTAAAGATTTTTATTATTCAGTTAATAAATTTATATGTTTTATTTATTTCATTCTATAATTTTTTTTATTATTTATCTAATTAAGTTTATTTATAACTTTTTATAAATTTATCATTAATTATATTAAGATATTTTTTTTTCTTAGTTTAGTATTATTTTTTGTTTGTATTTTCATTTTTTTTTAATTGAATTGCATCTATATTTCATTTTTTTTAATTTAATTTATTTATATTTGTTTGTTTGTTTGTTTGTTGTTTTTTTTTTTAATTACTGAACTTCAGTTCATTCATGCAGCTATCTATTTTTATATATTTTTTGCAATAATGTATTGTCAAACTGAAAGCGAAAATATGAATATACATTTAAACCCGCCAGAGCACACCGATGACCTGGAATACTTGTTTGAGTATCGCGTAAATCTTCACGTAAATTAAATGTGCAAATTTTGTGAAATCCCGTTCTTTTTCACGTTTCATCAGAACAAAATTCAAAAGTTATTCGATTTTTATTTTCTTTATATTCGTGATGAATATCACGCAAAAAAAAAGAATAAAAAATACTTCTAAAACATTGACTCAGTCCGTGTATTAATTAATTGTAACACAAAAATCGAACGAAATCATAACCACTTAAAGTACATTTGTATTCTTTACCAATTGACAAATCTGCAATTAACACTTTTCGATTGACTTATAAAGCCAATATGTTCATGCACTCATATTACACTCACTCGAAATCAATCCTTCAAGAGTTTATGTGACCGTGTACACGTCTCTCCGACTTATATCTATCAGGCTGATTGTGAGAATTAAAGGCCGCACTCTACGCCTTTTTTATTTTGCATAATTTGATATTTTATGCGATTTCCAAATTTTGTTTCCGCCTATGATATGTTTATAATGGCTAATCTTGTCCTGTTATATTTCCGTTTTGTTTATTGGTTGATCTGGTAGACAATTCACATTTAATAATCAACTACGATTGTGTATTGGCAATATATGTCCATTATAGCACAGACATTTAAAAACGTATACTTGTAACTTAAGGTGGTTGTAAACTTCGAATGAAAGTAATGGGAATTTCATAAAAGTGTTCTGAAATAAGTAGAACGTAATGAATAGTTGACAATAAACAGGAAAAATTAATAGGTTCGCGCGGCGCATGACATAGATACAGGCAATTGAAAATTTCATCGGCTTTGTATAGAAATTAATGTCTTGAAAATCATGGGAAGATGAAAAGTTGGTGTTTATGGGCAAAATATTTATATGTTATGATATGGAAAAAGACAGAGGTTTCCGCATTTCTGACCAACACTGACAACTACCTCAATGCATATGTCAGTAGCAGTTGTTGAACTTGATCACCGTGCGCATGTCTTGTTGATTCCAATTCGTAAGAAAATCAATCTATGCTAAATATTTCTTGGTGCTAAATATGTCTTGGTTTTTTTACTTTAAATGCTTGTAAATACTGTAAAATCTAGACACGTTAGTTCCACTTTGCATATTTTAAAGGATGGGTTGCATTAAGGCCTTAAATCGGCCCACTGATTTGCTAAAAAATAAATTTAGTAAAAGCATAATGCATTTGGTACTTTTCAACACTGGAACATTTGTTGTTTTTAACCATATGTGTATTTTTTCAAAACATTCCTTTATTGCACTGAAATTAGCTCATTTCTAATACCCCTCTCGAATGCAATTAACATTTAGCCTAAGAAAATATAGTCAACATGGGATTATCAAAACTGCATTTTGACCCTGCCTTGCATTCGGAACCAAGCTAATAATTTTACAAGAGGTCACTTATTAAATAAGAACTAAACATGCAGAATGCCAAACTGGTTTTCCGCGTGCAAGTCATATAGAAAAATTGAAAAAATTGTATATTTTAATTGAAAATTCAGTGTTTTTATGATATTTTGTTTTGTTATCTGTCTTATTTATCAAAGTTTCATTGATTCATATATGCAAATTATAGCTTTATACACATCAAAATTCTCAGTAAATGTGGTTTTGCTATTATTCTATACCTTGCATCAGCTTTTATCTGACCTGGCAATTTGCCAAATAAGCTGAACAAGCTCTGGTTTGATTGATAGACCATATTTATTTTGTGAAGTTTTCCTTTTTTGTTTATCACCGATATAAAAATGTGTTTTTGTGTATTTGTGAAAAAAATATGAGCCATGGAATATTCAATTGCCCTACAGCATCATCTTTGCATAATGTAAAAAATATTTTGGTGAAATTTTATCATCTATTGCCCAATATCTATGTAGTATCAAGCTTGTTTATTTCCAATTTTACCTCTATATATAATATTTTCGATTTTATGACTGTCTTTTAAGCAGAATTGACTTCTAAGAAAAGGGTTTCCATCTCGATATGCTACAGGAGCCAAAATAACTTTCAAATAGAGTTGACACTTGGACAGAAATGATGTGTAATATATGCATTTAACAATAGCCTGCCTCAGTTAAAACATAACACATACATGCATCTTTAGTTTTACATGTATATGCTTCATTGGTATAATTCATAGTAAAACCTCTGAACATTTAACAAAACTATTTTTCAATTACACCAAATAAAGCGCAAATTATTCATATTCAACAATCCATGTCTCAGTGTTTTAATTCGAGGCAAATTTTCGAAAATCAAAAAAAATACCTTTAAAGTAAAACCGATACTTATATCAATCAAGCGTTTAAGTCGAAAAAAAAAATCGTTTTATATAAATCCACTAACGTGATGTTTTGTGTAAATATAGAAATAAATGTAGAAGTATATGAAAACTTGTCGGAAAAATTCAAATTAATAGTAAGATCAACAAAATATCAAAAAATCTTTTGGTATGGTACTCTATTTACCTCGAAAAATGAAGTTTTTGTGTATATTTTTCTCACAAAGGGTTATCTGTATTAAACTGTATTATTTCCTTTCAAAAAAGAAATTGATTGACAAAAGAATTACATCATGAATAGAATAGCATCATTTGCATATTATTTTAATTTCAAAATGGGGTCCATCGTTGTTTTGGCAATGTGCCAATCTTTATTCTTTTCTTACTCTATTGCTCCTTTTGACATGGGTGCTAGTTAAGTCAAGTGATCATGTGACTTGCACATGCGCATTTCGATATTTTATTGTACATTCTTAAACTACAAATTTTATAGGTTACATGTACATTAAAACATATAATATCAAAATTCCAAGTGGTCCGGAAAACGGCCTTATTACAACCCATCCTTTTGCTGTTTTTTTTTACTATAGTGAATGTGATATCACTCCAAACAAATTTAACCTTTTACAATTTGCCTATGCATCTATGCATGTTACAATATATAATTTTATAGTATTAATAAATGGCCCTGTTATGTTCCGAGATCTGTAATAATGGCCTGAGGAAAGCTGTAATGGCACGAGGCAACGCCGAGGGCCATTACAGAACCGAAGGCCATTATTACAGAACGAGGACACATAACAGGGACATTATTAAAATACCCATCTCTTTAAAATTTTATTAACCAGGATGATGGATATGAACTTAAATACATTGATAAGTAAATGTTAATGGATAGAAAATATTTTTCTGCATATTCTTTTTTGAAATGTAATGGTTATTTGTGGAATCATATATCTAGAATAAATAAGTTTATAACTCAGCTATATAAGATTTTACACGGCTTAAGTACAATTTTTTTTAAATGAAGACAAGATCGATGTATATTTTCTTATTCCTTGTGATGAGAGGTCACAAGTAGGGTCAAAAATCTGAAACAAAGGTGTTGATCTTCATACATGATACAGATCCTAATTCAGTCAGACCACACAAAAAACTACAAACACAATAAAAATGTATTTTCAATTTCCTAGTACTTGTTCAATACTAAGAATGCAGAAATAACGTGTACTTTACTGTAAATATACGATTCAATCATAAGTTTGCCCTTTAGACACCAAGTGAACTACACAGCCGCCATCTTGAATCCTGTAATGGACCTGCTAAATCTCATAATGGACCGGCTATCTCATAATGGATCGGTTTTCTCAAAATGGACCGGTTTATTACGTAATGGCGCTGTTGTAATGCATACTTGTAATTTATAAAGGCTAGGCATTTTATACATAATTTTTCCAAACTGGTTAATAAATATCAAAAATAATTGTAGCGAAGTAGATTTCTACTTCGAGTTCTTTTGTAGAATTTGCCAAATGAGACTTCCGAATTCAGAAGTAAAAATTATACACATTTATTAAAACCCACACCAAAACTAACAAAACAAAACATAGGCATGCAAACTAAACACAAAAGAATTTACACAAACAAAATAAGTTCCCTCTCTACAACTCTCTGACGTCAAACAGAACAAAATATGAAATGAGTACGTCAAGACAGTCTAATAATAATCACAACTAAAATAAAACACAAAATTAAATAAATAAAAATTTGAACTAAATATATTGTCTCAGTCTTCCTATCACTTCAGTGCATATTGATCTTTTATCACAGCACTCCAATTATCATTAAAAGTTCTCACTGTCTATAATGTTAATAGTTTCCCTCTATAAACATATCTTTTGAACTCCCGTATAAATATTCTGCTGAAATAATACATGTAGTTCCATTCTACCATGTGTTTACAGATTCAGCTCATAACTCTTTCTAAACTCATAATGCAGTAGTAGTGACCAGTATATATAATTTCAACATTTTACTAAGTAAACATTAATACTGCTTATATTTTTAGGAATAAACCCTTTTTTCAGCCATTTCAAACTTGTAGTACTATATGGACAACAAGGCTGGGCAAAACTGCACTTTACAGCTGCAGTTATGACGTCACATCAAGACCATCTAAAATCCATATCAACCAACAGCCCCTGCGAAAGGAATGGACCAACCTTACTATACGCCCAAATTTAACTGAAGTAATTGACAAGTAACCACGCCGCGCCATTACTGAAAAAGATGAACCGAACCGTCACACCAAAATAATATTTAGTTCACGAAAATATTGAAAGAAAACTGAAAATGCACCAACATGCAATATAGGGCGGGGCAGGGGAAAATTTGTGCAAAATTTACCTGGAAATACATAAATTGTTCCAACAGGTTCTTAATTTATGTCCTGCTCCAACATACTGACAATTAAGAAGGCCCAAACAATTTCTCAGCACAATCAACACATCTTTACTCTTCAAAAACCCATGCTTCTCTGCCCAACTAAAAAGGTGTGTTTGACTTGTCACCAAAAAGGACAGGTTATGAAAACCAGTTGAACAACTATGTTACAAAAATAAACAATACCACCTAGGCTATTTAAATCCTATGTACTGAGGCAACCAATGGGATAACCAATCAATATGAAGTTTGTTACAATAATAATGTTTGTTGCTTCCCTGTATGCGGTTATTACAAATTTCCGATTTCGCCCACCGTTACAGAATAATTATTGATTGTTCGATTTTATTTTTTGTTAATATTGAACTACTAGGCAACGATAGTATTGGCGGATATAGAGGGCATCTAGAGGCGCGAACCTCTCTTTTTCTAAACAAAACAATGTGCAGAAATTTGACACATATTGACAAAGAAATATCCCTGTTTATATAGGCTAGATCCACTGCTAAATAGACTCTATAGAAGAAATATTTATCCCGGAACTAATATATAAGTCCCAGATTTTTCAGAGTAAAGTTCATTAAAAAAACGAGGAATAAATCTTCTAGGCTGTTATGAGTTTTCCACCAAGAACCCTTAGACAACCCATTCTTTTGTTAATGGTGGTTAGATTGTGAGATGACCTATGTAAAATCATGCACATAAATATCGTTTGGGGGTCTTCTCGAACTGTTAGTTTTTGCATATATTGTACAAGGTCATTTGATTTTCAACATGATAATTCATAAAAGATCAATAAATTAAACCCCAACTGGCTGTCACTTATGCTGCCATTTAAATTATCGGAGATATCAGAATGCAGAGAGAGGTAAGGGCTTTTAATTATACGCATTCTTTTTTAAGTTTTTTTTATAAGATTACATTTAAGTTAGTTCGGCTTCAGGCATTATCTTCATTTTACTCCCAGATTTGAATAAATACTAATATATTGCCAAATCAATTTATTACTGCAATAAGAAGTATTTCCATTTAAATAATGTCAAATGCCAAATTTTGAAATCGGAGCCTCGATATAAAGGTTTGAGGTATGTATTGATAGTTTTCAAACTGCCCCTGTCGTATTTGAAAAATAGTTTGCATGAACATTAGATAATCTCTGATTGTTTCATCTCTTCTAACCCCCCCCNGCAAAAAATGATCAAATAAAATAATTAAAATTGGCGATCGTGGGTAAGAATACGTGACGACAAAAGAACATGAAATATTTCATTGACGAATTAAGAAGAAGAAAAGGATCCAGGAGTTGGGACAGCCTTTTTTGAGAATATTTGAAAGTAAACAAAGCAATAACCGATTTTTTAGGAAGTGATATTGAGTTAGTTTACATTTTGATTGCACATGTACAAGTACCCGTCATGATGTTGCTGGAGAAAGGAGAAAAGGGACGAGAAAGGGAGAAAAGAAAGTGTAGGGGAGACTGAAAGAAAGAAGACGAGGGCGGGAGAAAGGAGCAAGGTACAGGTGAAGGGAAAAAGACACCCCTGTCCGCCCCTCATAAATGTTAAGACAAACAAATATACAAAATTTGAATAAAAAACAGTCCAAAGAAGCATACTGCCGGGTTATAACAAGGAAAATAGCATGTTATATAACATACATACATTTATGGTCATTTATGAAATAATTTTAGCCATAAGTGTCACAGGTGAAAAAAATGTTTATTGGCACACTTTAACCGCATAGATGTATGTCTTACCCAGGTGTTAAATTAAACAATATACAGAAATTACTGTAAATTTAGTTTTTGCATATGGGCATTTCTACAACTAATGTCTTTCCGGTGCAGACAAATCAAAACATTTGGAATTCAATTAACCGAAATATGTGTAAAAGCTGACGGAGAACAAACCATTAGGATCTAAAATGAAAGTTAAAATTTGCTAAGGATTCAAACGTTTCAATATTGATTTTATAAAACGTTAATCTATATCAGAAATAATCATGAGGTGACCCTTGAAATCACCGAACAAGGTCTAAAATCTGCCTCCTTTTAGTATAAGGTACAAAATGTAGCACAAATAAAATTATGGCCTGCAAATTACATTATAAGTATTAAAATATTCATATCTTTACAAACAAAAAACTAAAAAAAACAGGTATAAAGTGATTATGGTGACCGTTCGTACGTTCACCATAGGGGTACATACTTTGTTGCGACAACTCCTCCTAGACCGCTTGATGGAATTCAATGAAACTTTCACAGAATCTTTGGTGCATATTGCCAATGTGCACCAGCTATTCAAAAATTTGATTTGACTTGATTTTTTTACTTTTTATTTTCTGTTTGACTATAATTTGCTAATTATGGGAAGATCTATTAAGGTGCTATTTTCTTATTTTTTAATGATTTTTTTTTGTCGCAGATATTTACCTCGACCTTAACCAGTTTGCATCAAATACATTGATTTAACAATAATTGAATAATTAGGATAACGGGTATTTATCTTTGTCTTGTTTATTGAAAATCATAACTGTCACGGTCGATTACACACGTGCCACACACATAAATTGTAATGACAAATAACTCGAAAGCCATTAATTCAAACAACACAAAATGTGCCGTATAACTAAATTCCAGTAAGTTTTTTAAATGTACGTTGTGTGTGCAAAATAAGTAACTATAAATGTTCCTGAGTACATATTTTAGGTCCTGCGTGCACTCAGTCCTGTGTGGTGTCCTGTGTGGTGTTGTTACAGAGGAGAGAGCTATGCACGAGGGTGATACTCCTTAGGTTTTTACAAAATTTCTTTAATTTAGATTTTGCAAGTTTTTAAATAAACTAGGTTTTACAGGGAAATAAAATATGAGTATTCGTGGGAAAAACTATGTACTTTTACAAATCAATGAATTGAAAGGTATTTTAAACTGACATTGAAGCTGTTGCCATGTTGCCTTATCAAATCGATTTTGACGAAAATAGTGAAAAGAATTGCACCGAACGGTGGCCATTTAAGCCATTTTACAGGGAATAAACATTTTCCCTTCAAAATAGCAGTTAGTTCAATTTGGTTCTTGAATGCTGTACAGCAAATTTTAACAAAACCTACAAAAGTTGTCAAAAATCTTTAAAAATTTCATTCAAAATTGGCAAGGTCATTTGATGAATCGTTATCTACAGTGAAGTTTGAAAATACACTTGAATTGATTTTGTTAAGATGTTGTATATAAGATGACCTGTTTAACCAGTTTGGAGGAGACTTAATGCATTCACAAAATTGGTATGCTGAATGAATTATAAAGACGGAAAAATGACCACACCTTTTCAGAAAGAATAAGTGATTGTTGAACATTTCAAAGAACATCTTAGTATTGCCTGTTTTTCACGACACCTCTATATTTCTATGTATTATCTAAGAGGGAATCTAGTACCAGAAGGTATTCTTGTCAGATTCATACACCGGCTCATCAAATGGGGATTACCTCTATACGGGCACTTTTGATGTACCGGTTAGAACAGAAAGCTCTGCATTATTTATAGATAAGTGTATAACGGACATTTATGCAGTTACACCCTCGTTTCGCGAGAAGGGTCTAGTACAACGAAATATTGCAGAAGAGGGGATGGAGAAAGGTGAAAAGAATGGTGGGAATTTTGGTATTAAGAAGTATAGTGAGTTGACAGGTGGTAGAAACTTCCTCATTTTTCTGGTACTAGACATTCTTTCCAGCTTTCACATGAAAACTCCATATTCTGCGAAAACTGAAACTAACATGTTAAATGAATAGACAAAAGTCGACAAAAACTGACAAATTGCAGAAATATTTTTTTGTAAAAATTAAACGAATAAAGAATTAAAAAAAGTAAATTGTGCGCAAGGACGAATATTGCGTCCCTGATGTGCAGTAAAATTGCTTAAATTAAAATTCCCGGTAGCACAACAGATTTAAAAGGAAGTAAACACCAAATTTGGTTTGACTCGACCAGAAAAAAATCCAAGACAAGTCGAGGAAATTTTATTTAAAAGTAGGTGGATACTAGTATAAAACAAGATACATGGGCATTGTAGAGCATAAAAAAACCGTCAATTTCCAAGCAGACCCGCAAAAAATACTGAAAATAAAGGTAAATATGCCGAAAATGATCGTAAGCTCAATCGTACCCAGGAAGGGACATACAAATTGCTGAAATCAATACATCTAGATATTTCACCCCTAATTTTTGAAATTTATTACAGCTAATTTTGCTGATGCAGATAAATTGTGAGAAGTGCATTTTTTCTGTTTTTATCAAGGTTTTCAGGTAAATAGTAAATGTTGCGACTTTGTAAATGCAGTTTCTTTTATGGAGCTTCTAATACAATGGACAACACTTAAAATGTTAACAACTATCGTGTTTGTAATGTTTAACTGTGTATTAAAAGGGTTGAAGTACCGATTTTTTAAAAATTATTTATTTATTTATTATAATTATTATTTTTTTATAAATCATTTTGATATTTACCTTTTTTTTATTTATTATAATTATTTCTCTCTTTTAAATTAATCTGAATGCCCTGATCTTGATTTAAAAGATATTTTTGAGTTTATACTGTAACTTATTGTTATCGGTTTGAAGTGAGCAAATTCCATGTATCAATGTAACATTACACAGTTTCCTCATATACTGCATATTGCATTACAATATACAACCATGTCATACCTACGGGTGTACGATGAGGCTCAACAGGTAGTTAATGTATCGGAAACATCAACGTGTGACAATGTAAATTCGACTATTATTTCATCGACAATTTTATTTTATTTTGAATACAAATCTTTTTGTTAAAAAATTTTAAAAAAAAATGATTTGACATGAAATATGGTGAAAACAAGAAATCTGGCCGAGATGGATATGGAAATAGATAACTTAACTTGTTAAAATCCCAAAGCTCCCCCGAAAATTAAATGGTTGTATCCCAAACCTTTTTTTTTTTCTTATTTTTTATAATTTGGCGTGGTAGTTTGACAAGAAACCTGGCCAGAAAATCTGTCTGGAACTTCATCAGAACGTCTTTTTTCAGAAGACTGGATCTGCTGGTTGAATAATTTTATAGACACAAAGCACATTTGACTGATTCTCAGGAGTCATTTTCAGATCAGTCCTTTATTTCAAACAGCTCACAAGATTCTATCCCTAAAATTAAACCTTGTTCAGTGACATTACATGACATTTTAAATTTTCTCGATCAGCAATCGCAGGGCACAATTTAATCATGCCGCGTAAAAAATTTGTAAAACATGTAACTTACTTATTACAGACACAAATTTCAAAAGTAATTTAACAAACAAACCTTATTGTACAAGAACTTACGACGATCTGAATTGCTCCTCAAAGAATCTCATTTACGGCTTAAAGTGCTCTCTTTGTGGACTAATATATGTAGGGGAAACAAAAGATAGGTTGAACAAACGTATGTGCGGACATAGATACGAGGTCAAGGACAATAAGACCCGATATGTTTACGCATATTTTAACCAACCTGACCATTCAATTGTAAACATGAAAGTCAGGATTATCGAGAAAATATATCATAAAACAAATAATTCCACACTTAGTACACCTTACCGTCTACAAAGAGAGGAATACTGGATCAGAGAATTGGGGACCGCAATACCATACGGTTGCAATGACAATATAAAAAGTGTACTAGGTAATCTGTCAAGTCCAGGATGCAGTTCGGTGAATGTGATGAATATATTGAATGGAAGCCAACGCAGACCACGTAGTCATGGATATAGGCACTATACTGCCCCAAGTCTACATGACATTTCAATTATGGTCTTCTTCCGTTCATGACCATTCCTCTAGGTATTCATCACATTCGTACTAAACTGTATTCCTTGTCACTTTCAAAACATCATTCCTTCTACAAAACATGTTTAGAATCATCCGTAACTGATAGCCATTCTCTAGAATACAAATTAACGGCAATTGTTTTGGATATATCTAATCACCGACTGTTCAAGCCTGTCACCACATCCGCCGACAAACCTGATAACCGAACATTTATCAAAATTCAATTCGCCAATAAAGGCTTGGACGCTATAAATCTTGCTAACATTCTACACAGCAAAACAGTCATATCAAATATTCCTCCTTATTTAAATGATCAATCAGTTCCACTGATCTCATATTCCTATACTAAACCAATTGCAACTTCCATTTTCAATTACAAACGGGTATTGCCTGACTTCCAAATTGATGACTTTATAGCCAAACCACCTGATTGTGCTTGCTGCTCTTCCCCATTCAATTATAGTCAGGCTGGACACGTTATAACTGGTGACCTAGATATCGTAGACAACCTCAAACTACGGGATATCTTCTCAAAAGGTCCCAAATTCCGTGAGCCTCAGCACATCAACTGGAAGTACAATTTCAAGATTTTGATGGATGCAGTTGAAGACTATGCTAGGAAGTGGGCAAAGAAAGAGAAAGAGGACGTTGAGACATTGTCCGACTGGATCAGGTCCATAAAGTCATTAATTGTAAATCGCATCCGGTGCTTAAAAACAGCAATGAAATCCAGAAATCCCAGTATATTTGAGGATCCCCTTGTAGTCAGAACTTTATCCAACCTCCATGAAAATTACGTCATTGTCCCTGCAGACAAAGCTTCTAACAACATACTGTTTGTGTGTAAGAAATACCATCTCGACTGCCTTGTGAAGGAGATGGGCATCGACAGTACATCTGGAAACCCTATTTATACCCCTACCACAATATCGAGGGATGAGATTGTAAAAAATCACACTTCAGTTTTAGCATCATTTGGCATTAAAGCCAATGATGAAAGCAGTCAACTCCCTTACATCTACTGGGTACCTAAACTTCACAAGAATCCATACAAACAGAGATTCATTGCCGGATCTTCCAGATGCACCACTAAACCTCTTTCACAGCTCCTCACTACTTTGTTGATCGCAGTCAGAGATGGCCTGAAAAATTACTGTAATAAAGCTTACTCTACAAGCGGTGTGAATCAAATGTGGATTCTTAAAAATTCAAAAGATCTCCTTGAACAGCTATCCTCAACCAGTCTTACCCATTGCCACAGCATTCAAACCTTTGACTTTTCTACTCTTTATACAACCCTACCACACAATAAACTGAAAACAGTAATTGCAGATTTAATACATCAATGTTCCTGCACTAAAAATGGAGAACACAGATACACCTATTTAGTTATAGGGAAAGACAAGACATATTTTGTTAAGAACCACACTGATTCAAACAAGAAGTACACCAAGACTGACGTAATCAAAATGTTAGAATTTTTGATCGACAATATTTTTGTCGAATTCGGAGGTCGTGTTTTCAAACAGACAATAGGGATTCCTATGGAAACTAACTGTGCGCCGCCTTTAGCTGACCTTTTCCTTTACTCGTACGAGGCCAAGTTTTAACAAGGGCTTATTCAAAGAAAACAAAAATATTTAGCCCAGTCCTTTAATTTCAGCTTCCGCTACATAGATGATGTACTCTCTCTTAGTAATCCTAAATTTAAGGAGTATTTACATCAGATCTATCCCAATGAGCTTGAAATTAAAGATACAACTGACACACCTACTTCAGCTTCGTACCTAGATCTGTTACTGTTTATTGACGAAGATGGACGTTTGAAGTCTAAGCTGTATGATAAGTGTGATGATTTTAATTTCCCAATTGTGAACTTTCCCTTTCTTAGCAGCAATATACCTACCTCTCCAGCCTATGGAGTGTATATTTCACAGTTGATTCGTTACTGTCGAGCGTGTAGTTTGTACAGTAATTTTTTTAACAGAGCAAAAACACTGTCCCAAAAGCTCCTTAGTCAGGGATTTGTTCAACCTATGTTAATTTCATCCCTCAAGAAATTCTACGGCCGTCACCATAACATCATCGAAAGATATGGCGTGTCAGTATCCCAAATGAAAGTGGACATTTTCAGCTAGATCCACGTCTTCCCGGATTTGACTGCCGACTTTGACATTTTCCTGGATTGACCCACTCACAGTGTGACGGCTGCTGTTAACAGAGCAGGACATGCTTACCCTTCCGGAGCACCTGATGTCACTCTTGCGGGTGTCTTATAAGAAGCAGGAGATGCTTACTCTACCGGTGCACCTGATCTCACCCATTGTTTTTATTGGGTCCGTGTTGTTCATTTTTGTATATGTGCGTGTCTTCATTTTCTTTTCTGTGCCGTGCTCATGTTATGACTTTGTTTCTTTGTTTTTCCGACGTTGCCATTGTCCTTGGATTGTTTTTTTTTTTTTTTTAGACTGACGGTTCGGTTCTCACTTACTTTCACTGGAGTTCACACTGTGAGTGCTTTGTTTTGAATGTTGTGATTTCTGTTTCTGTGTCTTTTATCTGTCTAGCGTCGTTGTTTTGTGTCTGGCGTCGTTGTTTTCCATGTTTTCGTTTTGGCCATGCCTTTGGACTTCGATTTTTGTATACTTCACCCCTTTGTTTCTTCGGCATTCTACTGCCGTTGTCTGATAAATATGAAGTAAAATTTCTGTTTTTCAAGTTCATCAAAAATATCAACTAATAAGTACCCAAGTATTACCTTCTTTATCAATTTTCAATTACGTCTTCAATAAACCGGAACGTGTATTTATACCTGCAGTTTTATGTTCATTGTAATAGATTTAAGATGGTCTAGACTAAGCATAGCCTTTCTGTTCAGACAAAATTACCTACTTATATAATGTTAGCATTTTGATTTGATTACATAAATTCCTACTCATTGAACCTGTACTTGGGAAAGTGTGTATGCAGAGTGCCATATCACATAAAGACCAACTGATTATCGGGGTTATAGGTATATTCAACTGTTCGCCTTTGGTAAACCTTTCTTTTTTTTCAATAAAAAATATTATCAAAAAGATAACTGAATGAATAATCAGATTAAGACAGGAAAGTGAAGATTTCTCTATATAATAATGAAAAAATAAATAATTGAAAATATGAATAAAATTAAATAAATAAAAAATTGAAAATATAAAGAAGAATAAATAAATCATATTAAAAATATAAATAAAAATAAACAAAACACCTTTAAAATATAAATAAGATTAATTAGATAAATAAAAAGAAATATAAATAGAATAAAAAATTTGAATTAAAATATAAATAAATCAATCTTATAAATAAAAATCGTTTCTTTTAAATGGTCTGTGTTGTAAAAGTCTGTCCAGAGTTTAGTCAACTGTGATCAGTCATTCTCAACACTAATTGTGTTGTAAAAGTATGATATCTGTTGAGAATGTCTGTCCAGTGTTGAATCAACTCTGATCAGTCGTTCTCAACACCGGCTGCGCTGTAAAAGACTGACCCGTGTTGCAAATGTCTGTCCAACGTTGAGTAAACGCTGGTCAGTCATTTTCAACATAGATTAGTCTTTTACAACACAGGTAGCGTTTAGAATGACTGATCAGCGTTGACTCAACACTGGACAGACAATCTCAACAAAAATCAGTCTATTACAACACAGGTAGCGTTTAGAATGACTGATCAGCGTTGACTCATCACCATACAGACATTCTCAACAAAAATCAGTCATTTACAACACAGGTAGTGTTGAGAATGACTGATCATTGTTGGCTCAACACTGCATAGACTTTTACAACACAGGTAACGACTGAGATTCACTGAAGTGAGTTGGCTCAACTCTTATCAGACACTTTCAGTCAAAACTAGTGTTGAAAAAGACTGATAAGTGTTGAATGAACAAAGCTCAGTCATTCATAACGTTGTTCAGACATTTTCAGTCCAAAAACGACTGACTCTGGTAAAAGCAGTCAAAATATCTGTCAATAGTGACGCATTCACAGCGTCAGGCTAACGGCATACAACGCACGGAAAGCTTATTCATAGCTTGTATGCAACGCTCAGAAAACGCGTAACAGCGTTGGAAAACGTTGCAAAGGCGTTAATATACTAACGTACTTGACGTGTACTTGACGGGTACCGAACATATCCATAACGGTCTTGTAGTATTTTTAGAGCGTCTGTATAGCGTTTTGACAATCTATGTAAGATCAGCTTGAAATTCCTCATGTCAATATCATTTTCAAATGTAGAAATGGATAGAAATGCCAGTGAAAAATACGACAGATTTGCAGGAAGGATAGGTCCCTCAGAAATAAAAAAAATATTTTGAAAACAATATTTCAGTATGATACTGATATAAGTCAGCTATTAACAGCTATTTGGGATTTTGTTTTGCTCTTTAAAGAATATTTTTTATAATAAAACATCAGGTAAATCGTTACTTCTTGGTTACAAGGACGCCCGGTTTGCGTTCTCTTCACGTTTAAAACAACTTTCGAGAAACTCCCACAAATCGCTCACATTGCGTGCATAAAGCATCTCTAACGTTCGTCTAACGTCTGCATAACTTAACAACAACATGTTGGCGAACGTCGTAAAATTTTGAGCATGTTCAAAATTTTCCGACGCACCCAACGTTCAACAACGTTCGCCAACGTGTTTTGACATGGTTGTAACGTGTTATAAACTTGCCTCTAACTTATACAACGCACACCAGCGTGTGCGAAAATATTCTCACACGCTAAGCAGACGTTGTGCTGTGCGTTATAGTGTGACATGGCCATAAGACAAGTATTCTCTGAAAATGGCTCTTGATAAATGGATAGAATGATGTGTCGAATTGGAATTTTGTATTCTTTGTTTATTTTGTTTATTTTCGAAAGCTCTGCATAAACCTATTTTTGGTTTTAAAAAAATATAGAATAAATAGTTAAGTGCAAGAAATGTGTATTGGTTTTTTTTAATATTTAACCTGAATCTTTTTTCTGTTTATAACATTTGACCATAATATCTAATGAATGAAAGGGCTGATTAGAGTGTAAATTTTGGGTTCAGCATACCTTTTTTTCTGGGAAGTACGATACTTACCTTTTTGTTGAAGGTTAACTCTAAAGTATGACTCTCCCATTTTATTCACTGCCATAACAGTATATTGTTTGAAATCTGTATCCCGGATCTCCCGTATCAAAAGGCTGACCCTTTGAACATTTACAGTTATTTTTGCTTCATGAAATAATATTTTCATCTTTGAATTCTCTTCAATAGCATTGTATTGTTTTGAAAAGGGTGAAATTGTGCCGTTTTGAACCATCCATACAATTGAATAACAGCGTGGAAGACAATACACATTTGCTTCCATGAGCTGCGGTTGCCCTTTTCTTGCTTGATAAACAAATTTATTTTCAGGCAGAAACACTGGTATATCTACAACAATGAAGTATCCGGTAAAAAGAAAGTAATACTGCCATATCACTTTTACAATTTAAAGTTTTAATATTTAAAAAGTATGTCCTACAAAAAAATGCAGGTCCACTCTTAAGATGCCGAACGGCTTTTTTTTTGTTTAATGCCAAATTCCTTTGAAAAAATACTCAAGTGACAATCTTGTTCTGTTTTAAGAAAATACGAATATTTGTAGCATATAAAGCACTTCTTTATCCCAGAGGCCCTACAAGGGAAATGCTTTGTCTTTTTATGTTCTAGTACTACATCGTATCAGAATCAGCTGTATTGCTAGTAAAAATTCGTATCAAGGCACTATCCATGATGACATTCATTTGTATAAACTGAAATTATTGTAATTTGTTAGAAATGTTTTCCCTCCAATTCATTTTTCAAAAACATAAGAGGGTTGCAGAAATTTTAGGAAAAATTCTTGGGTTTTTTGCTGACAATTCTTTGCCAAGTATCTGTACATTTTTCAGAGAAAATATTAAACTTGAATATAAAATTCAATGAAAAAGTATCCAAAAGACAAGATTGAAGGTAAATTAACCAGGTGAACTTGGGTATCTATGACACATCTGTAGCTTCAGTGCATTGGTATTGTATAAACACTTTCTAGTGCTGATGATTGGGTTGCTTACATCAACGTTTATGTCATACGATATAAAGTAATCAACTGGATTAAACGATTGAACTATTAAAGTATTCGGTAGTGTAAGTAATTACCTTTCACTTGTATATTTTTGCAAACAGTCAAATTTAAATGTCCAGCCCTGTCTTTAACACCGTTGTTTGCCGTGCACCTGTATCTTCCAGTATCATCGTATCGAATTAGCGACACTTTTTGGCTGGTGTTGACGTGAATGAACCGAATATGTTCATCATAATAAGACAGATGTTCGATAACAAAAAAGTTAATTCTTTTAGGATAACCGGAGGCTGAGCATGACAAAAATTCATCAGTAAAATTTATTTCAAGATCTGGAGGATCTGAAAAAGAATAAAACGATATTATCTAAATATAAATGGACCAATATCATTTATTAGATATTACAAAAGAGAACATGTATGATTGTATGACTATTCTTCATATGTTACAAATTATGTTTGGCTTTGCAGAAAACAATATCAAAGGATGCCGAACTATTTCCGATGATATATGTCCTAGTGTCTGACCAACTAAATAATAACACGAATGAATTCCATTGATTGATATATTCCTCGTTGTCAGAGAGTAATAATCATAGTACGTTTCTTATTTGAAAATTTGCAAATATCTAAATCTAAGAAAATTTTGTTACAACCTTAGGAATATTTCCCTCCTGCTTAATTCTGCCCATAGCTGGTTCTGGCTTCCCTTTTTAATTCTTATTGGTAATTTGTTCTCTATCACATATTTTGGAATATTAATTTCCAAATGTTCTGATTTAGTCTACATTGTAGGGACATAAGTTGTCGAAATGCGCATATGCTAAAACTATATTAACAGTAACTTCGGTATTTTGTTATTTATTACCACTGGGCCGATTCTTCTGCTGGTGGATTGTTAGTCTGGGGGGGGGGGGGGGGGGGGGGGGGNNGGGAGGGGGGTATTCACCAACCCAGTAGCCAGTATTTGCAATATCTGAATATAAATGTTTACTTTAAATGTAAGGAGTATCTCCCCCTCGCATAGTTCTGTCCTTGCTACAGTTTTGCTGTCATTTTTGTTCCTTTTGGTAATTTGGCATCCATTTAATTTTACACATATTTCGGTTTTTGGATTTCTAATCGTTTGGCTTGATCTGCACTGGAGTAACATAAGTAGTCAAAATGAGCATATGTAAAAATTAAATTTGCGATAACTTTGTATTTTTGTTTTTTGCCAACTAAGCATAAAACAACAGACAGCCAATCTGGCAATCATCAATATTAGTTTCGTTTTTTTTTTAAATATCGAGTATCTTCTATTTCTAATTTATTTTTAAATTCATGTTTTAAGCTTCATAATGCCATTTATGGTTTTTTATGTTATTTCATACTATGAGTAATTTATCTTTGAGATTTTCGTTGATTTAGTGAATGTATTTTGTCTTGGGTTTGCCATACTCAGGTATTTTGCAATTATACTAAATGTAGAGAAATGTTTACTACATATATTTTATTCCGTCATTTGGTTTGCCATTCCTTTTGATACTATAGGTGATTGTTGAATGTAAACATATTTTATTGTCAAAAGATAGACAAATGGATAAGATACAAGTTTTTCAACTTAGAACATCTTCTCCATTGTTGAAAAATAAGTCAGCAACACAGTTTAATCAATGAATATGTTAAGGAAATGGAGAAAATGTCAATGAGACAACACAACATTTTCAGGTTAAAACGATGCAAAACAAACGCATGTAGGGGTCACCGTACGGTTTTCAAGACAATGAAGAACCTAAACCGTATAGCAGGCCTAAATGGCCCAAAAAGTTCAAAAGTGAATAAATCAATGGAAACAAACCACATCCCATAACCCAAATATCAAGAAACTAATTTTTACATAAAGACAAGTAAAAGCCGATGGCCAATATATTCCTGACTTGGGATAGGCGAAAAAATTGCAGTGGGGTTAAAATCGATTTCTTGGATCTAAACCCTCCACAAAAAGACGTACAGTAAAAATCAAACAAAAAATGTATAACTCATCAAGATGAGCACCTTTACAGTGAACTACATAAAAATATGAAGACAATACACACGATTAGTGCCGTGACAAATGCTCTCAGTTACTGACAGCTAGTTATGGACATAATTTCCGCTGACTATGATATCGGGTCTACCAACATATGAAACTTCAACTGATATAATTTAGATTTTGTAAAACAACATCATCAATTATGAAGAAGATGATATTGTGGAATGTTCAGAATGAAAAAAAAGATAGCACACCGTCATAGTTTTAGATAAATGGGATATGTATTTACGAATAAACAGACCAAAATTACGTAATAGCAACATAAATCATTTTAAATCAAATAAATGTACATCATTTTAAGTTCTAATACATGGGCAAACAAATACCGAAGCAAGAAAAGGAAAGGGGAAATTCTAAAATCATAAATCCAACATCACGGCAACTCACAGCAACAAGAATTAAAACAGTATGACAAAGACAAAACAAATAAGCAAAAATGAACAAGAACGCCACAAAACTAAAGCACTAGCAGTGTGAACCTCCATAAAAACTGAGGTATCATCAGGTGCTTCGGAAGAGTAAGCATGATCTGCTTCACGCGTCGCACCCGTCACATTGCCAGTGAAAAGTCCGGTTTTGTCACCGTCGGTGTTAGTTAGTCCGGTAACAAACTCTTGATCTACCCTAAAATATCTGTTCTCATTTGTGAAATAGAGACATTGTAATGATCTGTCAAATCGTGGTGACGACCGTAAAATGTCTGTAGTGACAATTGCAACATACCCTTGATGTACAGTTGGGTGCTGACGCAACATTCCATCCAAGTGCACTACAAAAGCGTTCCTCGCGTGCACTTCGTGTGTACTTGAAAGTGATTCCATGACAGCCTAGAGTGAACTTGTGACCACCTTCAAGTGCACTTGAAAAGAAGATGCGTTCGCGGGAGTGATCGCAAAGTGCACTTGAAGTGAACTTCGTGGCAGAATCGGATTGCTCTTAACGATTGGTCACTTCAAAACATGTGATATTAATATGACGAAATTACCTTTAAGCAAAGAGTATGAAAACTCGACGATTTCATTCTCTTTTCAATCCATTTTTGATAATAAATTAAAACCAAAATGCCATTATAAATTATAGCGTTCTTTTGTTTTATTTATACATTCCATGCTTAACTCACATTATACTGTTATGTTCTTAATAAATCTCTCCCAAACGGGTATTTTATCGAGGCATATGTTCACGCTCAAGACATAAAATTCATATGTAATTTCAAAAAAACTTTTTCGTAATAACAAATTTATGCATCTTTTGTCAAAAATGACCTTATAAGATTGAAATATTTTGTATTTAAGCTTTTTTCCCCTCCTGCGATACCAAATTAATTTTTTTTTCAAAAAAGCACTCAAAATTTGAGATATTATATGTTGGTGCTTATTTCAATTGCCGCGACACAACATTTATATGTATTTTTTTCCAAAATTACCTTATAAGATTGAAATATGTTGCATTTTAGCTTTTAACTTTTCTTGCGATACCAAATAGTTGCATGTTTTGTCAAAAATGAATTCAGAAATGCAGAGCTGAAATGGGAGAAAATATATGTTGGTGCTTACTTCACGTGTCACGACACAACATTTATATATATTTTTCCCAATATTACCTTATAAGATTGAAATATTTTGCATTTTAGCTTTTTTCCTTTGTCGCGATACTAAATTTATACAACTTTTGTTAAAATTGACGTCAATAGTGGGAGATATTATATGTCGGTACTTATTTCAATTGTCGCGACACAACATTTATATGTATTTTTTCCCAAATTACCTTATAAGACTGGAATATTTTGCATTTTAGCTTTTTTGTCTTTCTCGTGATACCAAATTGTTGCATCTTTTGTCAAAAATGAATCCAAAAGTGGGCGATATTATATGTCGGTGCTTATTTCACTTGTCTTGACACAACATTTATATTTATTTTTCAAGAATATTACCTTATAAGATTGAAATATTTTGCATTTTAACCTTTCTCGCGATACTAAATTTACACATCTTTTGTTAAAAATGACCTCAAAAGAGGGAGATATTCTATGTCGGTGCTTAATTCCATTGTCGCGACACAATATTTATATGTATTTTTTCCAATATTACCTTATAAGACTGAAATATTTTGCATTTTAGCCGTTTTCCTTTCTCGCAATTCCAAATTTATGCATCTTTTGTCAAAAATGAATCCAAAAGTGGGAGATATTATATGTTGGTGCTTATCTCAATTATCCTGACACAACATTTATATGTATTTTTCCCAAAATTAGTTTTATAATACTTTTTTTAAAATATTTACCTTATATAAAACTTTTTTTGAAAGGATGTGATAAAGTAAAATATTTTTAAAAAATGAGCTATTTTATTCATTTGTAAAAATGACATTAACCAATCCGTTACCAAACAGACCTTTCAAAACACTATATTTTTCACTGATAGTGTGACGGGTGTCGCTAGCGGGCAGGACATGCTTACCCTTCCGGAGCACCTGATGTCACTCCCGGTTTTCATGGGAGTTCACATTATGAGTGCCTTAGTTCTTATTGTTATCTTTTTATTTCCGTGCATTGTAGCTGTCTCACGTCCTTGTTTTGTCTTTGTTTTTATCTGTTACCGTTTTTGCCATGTCTTTGGACTTCGATTTTTGTAGTCATCGCTTCCCTTGTTCCTTTGGTATTCTACTGCCGTTGTATTATATTAGTTCCAGATCACAACGTATAAAAACCAAATACTTCAAAAGGATATAATAAAATAAAATATTTAAAAATGATGAGTTATTTTGGTCATTTGTAAAGATTTAGTATAAATCACATAATGAAAATCTGACTTTTTGTCATTTATAAAGATTGGGTTAATGGGGGTATACGCGGGAAGTGCGGCTTGCCTTTCAAGCGAGAGGGAAACGGGACTGAGGCAATAAAATCCTTGAAAAACGGATCTGAGACTGGAATACGCGTTCTTATAATTCTACACGACTGCCGTTTTCATTTTTGTAGCGGGAAAATATTATCTGACATGTTTTATAATTTATATAGAACTGCAATTAAAGGATTTGGCTAGTTTATTGTCTTTTTTTCTAAACTAGCCCCTGTATGAACCTGGCTTCATACGAATAAAAAAACAAATCTGCTAAAAGTGGCGCACAATTAGTCTCCATAGGTATCCCTATTGTCTGCTGGAAAACTTGTCCTCCAAATTCTACAAATATGTTATCAATTAAGAATTCCAGCATTGCGATGACATCCTCCTCTGTATACTTTTCTGTGTGAATCAGTGTGATGTTTAACAAAATAGGCCCCATCTTTACCAATCACTAAATATGAATATCTTCTTTCACCCTTTTTAGTACAGAAAGACTGATGTATTAAATCCCGGAGTACTCACTTTAGCTTATCGTTTTGGAGAGTAGTATAGAGAGTAGAAAAATCAAATGTTTTGACACTGTTGCAGTATTTGAGTTCAGTTGAAGATAGATATTCTAATAAGTCTTTTGGGTTTTTGAGAATCAACATCTGATTCACTCCACTTGTTGAGTATACTTTATCACTATATATCTTGAGGCCATTTTTGACTGCAGTAAGTAATAAAGTGAGGAGCTTAGAAAGGGGTTTTGTTGTGCATTTGGCAGACCTAGCAATGTATCTCTGTTTGTATGTCTTTTTCAAGCAGTTATACCAGTTTCGACTACCAGCAGAGATAAAATTTCAGTGCGTGCAGAAAATTGACAGTCTGAAGAAATTCGGTATGCACCGTGATGGCATTTTTACATTTTTTTCAGATAATATACGCATTAATAAGTTTTTTCAACTACAAAAATGCATAGGCAGCCAGAAAGGAAAGTGTTATCAAATAAAAATCGAGCACCGTAATGACACTCTTCTATTAACAATTTTTTCTTGCAATCAGTATTGATTCAGAAAAATAAGCCAATATTTTCCCGGTAACAATATATGAATTAGTTCACACTTCTTTAGTTTGGCTACTTCACAAGGTGCTGACGAAAACTTATGGGAAAGTACCTGTAGTATGCAGTGTAGAGGTATCAAATATTTTAATTTTCAACAGTTTTGGAGTAGCTTAGTTCAGCTGAAGATTGATGTTCTCTATTATCTTAAGGTTATTGTAGTGTTCATATCTAAATCGCCCTATTTGCGCAAATACTTTATTTTAATAGTAAGTATTAAATTCAGGAGCTTCAAATGGGTTTGTTGTGCTTAATATACAAAACCTTCGGCATTTTGTTAATTCTTACCACTGGGCCGATGCCTCTGCTGGTGGACCAATAGCCCTGTTGTGTATTCACCATCCCAGTAGACATTGATTCGGTGCTTGCCCGAAAACAAATTCTATTTTGAAACTTGCAATATCTATATTTACATTTTTTTTAACTTCGGACTATCTATCTCCTCCTGTATAGCTGTATCTTTAGCTGAATTTGGCTTCTCTATTTAGATCCTATTAGTTATTTGTTTCTGTTTCAATGTTTCTGTTTCACAAATGAGAACAGATATTTTTGGGTATATCCAGAGATTGTTACCGGACTAACTCACACCGACTGTGACAAAACCGGACTTTTTACTGGCAGTGTGACGGGTGCCACATGTAGAGCAGATCACGCTTACCCTTCCGGAGCGCCTGATGATACCTCAGTTTTTATAGGGGTTCACACTGCTAGTGCTTTAGTTTTGTGGCGTTCTTGTTCATTTTTATTTATTTGTTTTGTCTTTGTGTTACTGTCTCAATTCGTGTTGCTGTGAATTGCCGTGATTTTTGGATTTATGATTTTAGAATTTCCCCTTTCCTTGTTCTTGCTTCGGTATTCGTTTTCCAATGTATTGTTTTCTTTCAGATTATACATGTATTTCAGTTTTTGGATTTCAGAATGATTTGATTATTTTTGCACAGAAGAGGCATATTTAGTCGCAATTGCAATATACAGAAACTATTTTCACAGTTACTTTGGTACCTTGTTATTTACATTAATCTTGAGATGAGCATATACATAATATGAATTAACTTCAACATTGCTTCTAAATTTACTGTTCTTTTAAACTTGTTCTTACACTGAACTGTGATTGATATATTATGTTTGAATAATATATCTGAGTCTTTAATACAGCATGTGTAAATTCCCGAATCCTGCCGAGAGATATTTGATATTGTCATCCATGAGCCAGAACTAAACTGTGCAATACTGTTTTTCATCCAATATATATTATCATCTCCATACTCGGAAATGCAAGACACATTTACATCGTCTCCTTCTAATACAGTAGATGCAGGATAGAAAAGAGGATCTGCATAAATAAATGATAAAATAAATATTAAATAACTTTACAATTGGATTTGTTCTTGACTCAACTTTATTGATATGGTTTGTTTATTACACATTCTTTGATTATTGAGGTTTCATATATAGTACGCTTCGTTTGAACGACAGGATTTCGGGCAAAGAAGATATTTTTATTATACTATTTTCTTTACAGAATATATGTATTTGTGTCATTTAAAGCTACCACAATATAATTGTTGGTATAGTAACATGTGTTTTGAACTTATGTTGTGACTTGTGGCCGATGTCTCTTTGTTTCCTGTCATATGTGTATGAAAACCCCCTTATGATCAAGCAAATAAACAATTTTTATTTATAAGCTCTCTATTCTAAATTTATTGTGAGATTCATCATCATATTTTTATTTATATTTTGAACACATCCTGGTTGTTACATTGACAAAAATATATTAAAAGTCGTATTTACCCGTGTATGTAACTAAAACTTGATGTCAAAGGTGTCACGTAGATAATTGTGTAGTATAACATGAAAAAAACTGTTGTGTTTTGAGGATCCTTTCCTAATTTTAATGCTTTTTGGTACTTCGACCACACAGAAGTCCAGGATAATTAAGGAAGCATTGCATGACATTTTGTGCCTATCTAAACTTTGCCGAAAAAATGACTTTGAATTTATACTCAAGTAATAATCAATGAACTTAATTAAAAAAAACACTTTTTTGTTCAAGAACATGTCTGTCTGAAAGCAATATGAGCTGATTTTTTCCCCTTTTTTCAGATGAATTCATCATTTAAAGTCATGATTTGCAAAAATTAGCAGGTTTAAGTCCAATCGAGTATTACCAAAATTCATGAATATTAAAGAACATATAATGTCAATTATATTATATTTTCCGTTTATTTATTTATTTGTTTATTTTTGTGCTGTACCTCTAAAATGAATTTCAGTGATGAGGTGCATAAATCCGAACTCAGACCAAATATTCCCGATACATGCGTATCAGAATTACTTTTTAATAAACTGAATACCGAAATAACTGTGAATTTACTTTGTGCATATGCGCATTTCGACAAATTAAGTCTCATCAGTGCAGATGAAATCTAAACGTTTGGAAGACCATAAACTCAATAATGTTTAAAAACTGATACAGAACAAATAACCAAAGTGATCTAAATGCAAATAAAAGCATGCAATTGTTCGACAAAATGACGTGCGTGGAATAAAAAGAAAGTTCACAGGTAACTTGGTATCATTGTTAACATTATATATGGATTTAAAATTGTTTTGATTTGATTTTGATCTGCACTGAAGTGACATAAGTTGTCGGAATGCGCATATGCCGAAACAAAAATAACCATTTGATGTCTTTTGTACTGAATGTGGCATCCTACTTCGATATTTTTTATCAATGAGTACTTCTTTTTTGACTACCTTTGGATCATGGCTTTCCATTTTATTTTAATGCTAATGATGAGAGGCTACTCATTGAAACACGTGTACAGCATAACGATATTTACTGTTCATTATGCAACCTTGGTATTTTAGTATTTTTTAACATTAATTAACTTAGGTATTTTGTTTTTATTATCACTGTGCCAATGCATCTGCTGGTGGACTGAAAGTATTCACTAACCCAGCAGCCAGCACTTCGATGCTGTCCCGGAAACCGATTTTATTTGGAAACTTGCATAAAATAATCTTAACAAAAACTAAAAAGAATATGCCTCTAACAAAGCTCTCTCCTTGGCTGATTTTGGCTTTACTATTTAGATTATATTCTTTATTTGTTGTCTATAAGCTTTTACACATATTGCAGTATTCAGTATATGGATTACCAAATGGTTCGAATCGATTTGCACTGAAGAGCTGTCAAAATGCACATACTAAATTAACGGTAGCGTCGGTATTTTGTCACTTACATTGCCCCAAAAATGTGTGTTTTTATTTCATTTTATTCAGAGGGCTTCAATTGTTATAATTGTTGTTGGAAATCACCCTGCACAATTAAAAAAAATCCACATATACATTGTTCTAATTGACTATGTTGGGCATCTTGATATTTTCTGGAATCAGTGTAAAAGATAAACCAGCTTCCACGATTGACCATGTAAAGTATTTTAATAATCGAAATAATGGAGTATTCTTTACGTTTTGATACATGAAACGGCATCTGGTATTATTTTCCAGAAATATGGATAGAAATCAATGCATATGAGAGCTTCAAAAAAGGAGCAACTCAACATGTTTTGCTTTAAGAACATTGTATTGTCATAAAAAGATCACTCACTAACTATCCACAGATTAAATCTCATCCCTGTTGGTTCAAACTCATACTGCCCTTGGTCCCTGGCTGTGACGTTTATAATTTGCACTAAACAGTTTGTCTCCACTTCTCTGTTCAATATTTGTATTCTGTTCAATAAATATGCTGTTCGATTATTTATCTGATCACCAATTGTAACTATAGTATTCTGATCTTTCACAAATTGTAATGATTCACAAGAGAAATTGCTAACAAATGTAGCAGTTTCCTTTATACCAACATATAAATTCGTCGTTGTAGCAGAATGAACAACTGAAAGAAAAGTGAATTGATAAACACCATATAAAATAGTTAAATACAATAGATCTACAGTAGTTTTGAAAAATTACAATGTCATAATAATTTCAAAATTTTCAAATTCAGAAAGTATCTTCACTTTTCAAAGATTTTTTGTTACGCAAGAACCTTGTACTTTTTCTCTATCAATTCGTTCGTATATTTCTATTTCTCCTAAATTTTTTTATTATTATCTTACTGAAGGAACAAAGTATTTCGCAATGGCTATCTCAAAAGTGAATGTAATTTACTGCAGTTTTGCTATAAATTTGGTTTAATACTACTCTATCAATGCTACTGTTGTTTAAAGTAAGTCCTTAGTGTACAGCGAGTCTGTTGGCCAGTGATTTTGTGCTAGCCTGTGTACATGCACAAATTTTTTCTTTTACATTGAAACTGTCCACTTGAAACTTTTGAGAAACACTTCCCATGATTTTTTTAAATTATTAATGCCAACCTAAGACCATCAGTCTAAGTTTCATTTCTGACAATACCCCATGAGCAATATACAGCAAAAACGACCACATGCATTGCTGCTATAGAATTAATTCAAATGTAGCTTAAGATGGTAGTTCTATTTTAAACATTGTACTACATTTACCAAAGTATCTATATTGATCGGTATAACATAAATTTACCGTATTGATATTAAAAAGCTAGTATCGGTACATAACCAAACAAACCGAGATTTCAAATAATACTTTATGCAAATGTCTTACTTAGCAATTGAATTTATTTGATAAGAATTGTTGATATTTTTATTAACTTTTCCCCCGTCTCACCCATTTTAAAAAAGTGTTGTAATATACTGACCACCACACAAGAAACGCACACATCTAGCTCCCTAGAATCTAAGCCATATCGGCCTTTTTTATGTATTCTTAAATTTCTAATGCACATAACAAGTAAGTCATTATGTCGAAAAATCTGTCATTTTCAAGTCACAGCAACGGATTTTGTTGAAGGTGTGAGAAAACATAATTGCTTTCCTTAGAATGAGTTTGTTAGGAAGTTGTATTGTCAAAAGTTACAAAAATCTTACAGGTAGGACCACTAAGTGTTCAAAACTCATCCTTTTCAACAATTTTTGCATTTTTTCGGTGAAAAAAATGTTTTTTTGAGAAAATGAAATTTGGAATTCAAAAAAGTTTTTTTTACGGAATTTGACTTTGTTATAAAAGAGAAACAATGTGTAAAAAGTTCAAATTGTTCCAGTAAGTATTTGAAGAGATATTTGCTGTTAGATTTTTTGGTACATATGAATACATGTAAGTAGTGCATATATTTAAGGTGAATGTCCAGTAAATTTATAGACAGAGTGATTTAATATATAAGTGATTTTAATATAGATAGAACCCCGTCACAAAGTATATGCAACAGTTTACTAATCATTACTACTCTAGAATAAACCTTCGTTATAAAAAAAAAACTGTATTGAATAAATGAAATTCAACGGGAGGTATCATTTTGAATTAGTAAAAAAATACATAGTGCATTTGAATGAATATGCTATGGTAATTAACACGTTTAAGCGCAATTGTAAAAGATTGGACTTCGTCTTCGGTGACAATTAATTACAATTCGTGTCATTTACCAAAGGACAATATACTTATGGAATGTGAACATTTGTACAAACAAAAAAACTGTTAACATCATGAAATTCAAAAATAAAAAAAAATAGCTTACAAACCAAAACACTATTCCTTTTGAACGATGTACATTAGAAAACCATAAATATAAGCTATCATGATATGTCAATTTACCGTTTGTAAATGTCAGAAGCACCAAGTTTGTACAGGGCAATTGACAATGCATCCTTATTTCTTCCTGAAACGAGAAAAAAACCTATAGTCATAAAGTCCAAGAGGAGGGACTTAAAAAAATACTTCATGTTTTACATTCCTTCATTCAATAAAGGTTAAAAGTGGCTGCATTTGCAGGATTAGGGTTTCTTTGCATAGGCATATAGACTACAGCTTTCTCTTTTTTTATAATTTAGGGAATAAATTAGTTGCTGCATTCTACTTTTCATCTTCATTGCCTATTACAGATGTCTATATATACATATTACAGAGCATTTTAGATATATTAATTTCTAGTAAGTTTTTTTCTTCAACAGCGCCTTTTACTTAAAAGATGTTATTGATCATTACATGTATATACCTTAAAGGTAAAACTATGCTGACCTTGCTCAAGTTTCTAAATCCCCATTGGTTTAGAGAATCATATGATTAAGTTCTCAGGCAAACAAAATTGCGAATCCAAAAAAATTCGAAACGACTATCGGAAAGAAAGAGTCATACATGTAAGTACTTTACCAGGTAGGATAATTCAAATAATTTCAACGATGTTTTTGTAGAAATTGGTTCTATTGAAAGGGCAATATGGGCTAATACAGAAAGAAAACAAAAATAAAACGTCCGATTGCTCCATAAACTTGACGGGAAGGCAAATACAAACTCAAAAATTATACTCTTAGGCAGGACAATAATGTATAGTCCCTGTCTTGGCCGACGTCACATCATAGTACTTGATTGAACAATAAGATCAAGGGATTTTAATCTTACACTCAGTATAGTGAGATGAAACAATCGATGTTTTCCTATAACTGCATCGAAACGTTTAACATTCCTCACCATACGCTTACAATGAATGCACACGATTCACATGTAAAGTGCACACATTTCGCACGTGGAATGATACAGAAAGTTTTCAATCGGGTAGCGTGTACCGTGTAACGTGTATCGTGTCGGTTAAATAATCACATATATTTAATGAAGCGAACTCGATATGAAAAATATGAGCGTTCAATTAAAGTCGGGAGTTTTAAAATTTCACAGTGTAAATAAAATTGTAATTTAAAATGCGATGCACATAGATAAAGCAATTCTTAAAATATAATCTGTTGTCCATATGATAAAGCATTCTGTTTTTGATATCAGTGTTACCAGAGACATTAATTTACAAATGTATCGATTGTAACTTTCTCCACTTTTTCAGTAAATATATCAGAAAGGGCATTTTTTTCTATTAAAGATTAGAAGAAACTGAAAATTTTGTAATTTTGATTTTAATCTTACCCTATTTATATTTTATCGCTGTCCACTACACTGATATTTCCTATTCTTGAACCTTAAATATATAAGAAATTGCACAATTTCTGCATTTAATAATATACCGGTGTCCGCAGTACTAAAACTTACCTCAATTTTACCTTTAATATATATATATATATATATATATATATATATAANTCCGCAATACCAAAACTTCCTTAAAGTTTAATTTATACTTAGATATATATGAAAGGATACATTTTCTCTTTTTATATTATAGCGGTGTCAACAATACTAAAATTTCCTTTTATTTATCTTTAAATATAAAAGAAAGAGCACATCTTCTCTGTTTTATGTTAAACCAGTGTCAGCAATGCTAAAACTTCGTTTGATTAAACCTTAAATATGTAAGAAAGGGTACATTTCCCCCATATTATATTTTAGCGGTGTCCTCAATACCATAATTTAATTTAACCTTAAATATATAAGTTAGGGTACATTTTCTCTGTTTTATATAATACCGATGATCGCTATACTGAAACGTCCTTTAAATTAACCCTAAATATATAAGAAAGGGCACATTTTCTCCATTTGACATTATACAGGTGTTCACAATACAAAACTTTCCTTTAATATATATATTTGAATTTATAAGAAAGGACTCATTTTCTTTGTTTTATATTAAATTGGTGTCCGCAATACTATAACTTTCTTAAATTTAACCTAAATATATAAGAAAGGGTACATTTTCACTATTTTATATTATACCGGTGTCCTCAAAATATAGCTTCCTTAAACTTAACCTAAATATTTAAGAAAGGGCATATTTTATCTATTTCATATTATACCAGTGACCGCAATACTAAAACGTCCATTAATTTAACCTTAAATATATAAGAAGTGGTACATTTTATCTATTTCAGTGTCCACAATACTAAAACGTCCTTTAATAAAACCATAGATATATAAAAAGGTACATTTTCGCTTTTTTATATTATTCTGTATTATACCTTTACTAAAAGTTCATTTAAGTTATCTTATATATATATATATAAGAGCACATTTTCTCTGGTATACATTATACCAGTGTTTGCAATACTAAAACTTCCTTTAATTTAACTTTAAATATATAAGAAAGATCACATTTTCTCTTTTTTGGGTATAAAACCAGTGTCCGCAATACTGAAACCTCTTGTAATTTAACCTTAAATATATAAGAAAGGGTACATTTTATCTTTTTTATATCATACTGGTGTCCACTATACATTAACTTCCTTTATCTCTAAATATATAAAAAAGAGCACATTTTTTTTCTGATTAATATAATTACAGGGTCTGCAATACTAAAACTTCCTTTAATTCAACCTAAAATATATAAGTAAGGGGATATTTTCTCTATTTTATATTTTACTGGTGTCAATAATACTAAAACTTCCTTTAATTTAAACTTATATATTTAAAAGGATACATTTTCTCTATTGTATATTATACCGGTGTCTGCAATACTAAAACTTCCTTTAATTTATTTTAAAATATATAAGAAAGTTCTCATTTTCTCTATTTTACATTATACCGGTGTCCACAATACTAATGCTTCCTTTAATTTAACCTTAGATATATAATAAAGGGTACATTTTCCCTATTTTATATTATACCAGTATCTTCAATACTAAAAGGTATTTTAATTCAACCGTAAATATTTAAGAAAGAGCACATTATTTTCTCTGCTTCATATTATACTAGTGTCTTCAATACCAAAACTTGCTTTAATCAGGACCCCGCCACATAGTGGCGGACATCCTATAGTAATCACTCTGTTCGTCTGTGCGTCCGCCCGTAACAAAGTCGTGTCCGGGCTATAACTTTTTTATCTTTTCAGATTGGGATTTGATATTTTGCATGTAGAAAGACCACTTCAAGATGGGTTTTCATGAACCATTATTTGTGACCTTTGACCTGGAACTTTGTTGTCAAGGTCAGTTTATTGTTTTGATAATGACAAGTCCTGTCCGGGCTATAACTGGTTTGTCTTTTGAGATATTTAGGAAAAAAATATGCAGTAAATGAACAAGAGACCATAACACATATGTTGACTCCAACTGCAATTATAATTTGGATGAGCTGTATGGCCATTTCGGGATTTTTTTCCACATCAGCAGCACTAGAACCCAAACAAAGGAAATCCATATTCAATAAATTTTTAAAATGCATAAAACCAAACGAAATCCGAATAATCAGCAATATCAAATATATCTCAGGACAAATCTACGGTTGGGGGGAGTTAATCCTTCGGTTTAAGAATTTACATATATTTAGATAATAGTAATTGAACAAAGTATACACATGAGATATTATCTCATATTTAAGTAGACCATATTTAAGAAAAATGAAGAGCATACATCTCTACCACGGGGAATGAAAAACCAAACGCCTGTATTAAATATTTTACGAAAGGATATCTTGATAAGTTGGACTTTTTTCTAGTTTGATTTTTACTGTGAGTCTTTTTGTATATTTATTTTTTTAGCCATTCACCACACATAGGAGAAGCGTATGGATCCATGAAAACAGGTTTAACCCCCACCGCAATTTTTGTGCCTGTCCCAAGTCAGGAATATGTTGATCATTGGCTTGTCCTTGTCTTCTTATAAAATTTTAGTTTCTTGATATTTGGGTTATTGGATGTGAATTCTTTCCATTGATTTATTCACTTTTTTACCTTTTTGGGGCAATTTAGGGCTTACTATATGGCGTGAGGTTCCTCACTGTGTTGAAGACCATATGACCCCTTGATGTTTTGTTTTGGGTCGTTTTAACCTGCATATGGGATGTTGTCTCATTGACATTTACCCCATTTCTTTTCTTTTTATATGTAGTAAATGAACATGAGACCATAACACATATGTTTACTCTAACTGCAATAATTTTGATGAGCTGTGTGGCCATTTTCGAAATTAATTCCTTAGCAGCAACACTATAACCTTATTAAAGGAAATTTATATTAAAAAATGTTTAAAATGTATAAAAGCAAACAAAATCTGAATTAGAACGTGAATGTTTCTAAGAACAATTGATAGGTTTTCCCAAAGTTGCATAAAACTGTTGTCATTATGAATCATAGGGAAACCAACATTCTAGGCTTTATATATATATATTTATAGGATCTTTAACGTGAAATAAGAAAAAGAAGGGAAATTTTGTTCAATGTGACCTTTATATTTGACCGTGATGTCATTTTAAGGTCAAGTCTACCTGAATATTTTTTGTATTGAATATATGTTTGTATTTTCCATGGTATTTGAGCTATAGGAAAAAAAACCCCAAAATTTATACATCAAAAAATCGGTTTTTGGTCCATAGGTCCAAAACTGTTGGTCCAATTATTTTGGACTAATGTAGCAATTGTAGATCTCAACAAGACGCACATTTTTTCTCCATTACATTAAACCAGCTATTTATTACGGTTTCTGAGTTAATCCAATAACAAGGTCTGAGATCAAAGTTCTAAATGACCGATGACCATTTGACCTCAGCATTTCTCGATGTAACACATATCACCCAAGTTGATAGAAAAGGTTCCAGGTTTCTATCTCTAACCATTTTCGAGAAAATAGTACCAAAGAATTTACGAAATCTTCAAGGGGCATAACTCAAGAGTTTCGGTCTCTATGTAACGAAGTCGGTCATAACCCAAAAAACATTTTTGTCATATATTTAATCAGCTATCTCTTATGGTTTTTGAGTTAATCCCATAACAATGTTTTTTCGGACCTTGGGCGAAAATTCGTGAACGAAAAAAGATTTCAGGTCGTTCCCAATTTCTGCACAATTAGATATGCTCTCGTTTATTGCCATTAAGTTTCAAAAGGATATCTCAAGCCAATATTACAAAAATGAGGAACAAAAGATAAAAGATAACTAAAAAAACTTCCTTTAAAAAAGGTGCGTCTTATACATCAGTGCAACTTATACTAAAGAAAATATGGTAATATGAAAAAAATGGACCTTAAAATCAACCTTAATCTTTGACCTTGACCTTTGCCTTTGATCTTGAACTATTTTTGAAGGTCAAAGATCAAGGTCACATGATTCTATTACTTACCGTTGTTTACAAACAAATAGTCAAAACAGAAATATCAAGGTGCATAGACCTTGAACGGTTCATCGTAGAGATTTGGTCCAAATGTAACGAAGGTCCGTCTGACACTAACAAACATTTTTTTCATTACACTTCTTCAACTAACTCTTATTGTTTCCGAATTCATTTGCTAACAAGGCTTACCATGTCTGATGATGTAACTCTGTTACTAAATATTGATCGGGTTCACAGGGTCAGTCTTATCAAGTCCAGCCATTTCTGATTAATAGTACCAATTGAAAGTGATATCTTATAAGACTTTTTTGCAAATGTTGGAAGAAAAAAAAAGAAAAAGCAATAATGAAAAGAAGAAAAACAAGAAGTTATTTTCACCGAAGTGAGAAAGACCTTTATAATCAGTAATATCAAACACAGCTAATATAATACTCGTATTATCGTTTTCTATAATAAACAACATGTTTATCTTTCTAAAAAATATATCACTATCAGCGTCACTAATCTATCTATAGCACATAAATTTTAGAAAGTTAATTATATATGTAAACATCATCTGTTTCTTTACTCTACAAGAATATTCAACCCTACTAATTATCTATTAAAATAAAATTAATAATTGAACAAAGAATATAAAGAATGAATTCTATTAATCATATATATTACATAAATTAACAAAATGTTCTATTAAATTGCGCCAAAGTTAGCAACACTCCCAAGGCCAAAGTTTATATTTTAGCAAGTCTATAAAGTCTCTAATGTTCTCTCTTGCCTTCGTTGGTGCTTGTCTTGTTTGTCGTGTTGGTTGTTTTTTACAGTCCTTCGGTACACTTTTTTCATGTTTTTCTCTATCGTTTGTTGATACATGTATCAAAAGGAAAATCATAATAAATAATTTAGGCTAGGGATATCTAACGAGGATTGCATTGGTAACTACATGTATATCTTAACCAAAACAGCATACAGAAAGGGAAAACTATGTCAAGATATAAGTCAACAGAACTTCCAGTATACTAATACAATGCAATTATATATAAGCATTACGAGTGTGTATATAGAAATACACTGGATTTTTGGAAAGAATAAAAAAGGAATTATGTAACGACATAAGTGAACAATATATTTTAGCATACCCAACAGACACAGGTCGTGTGATAGACGTGGATATCTGGTTGATTTCTCGTTAAGACGTCATATAACCAGAACACGCTAAAAACACGCTATTATATAGTTTATTACTGCTATCAATATATCAACAATACTTGGAAACTATACCTAGAATGTCAAAACTTAATTTTTCTTCTATCATTTTATCATCCTTTCATATGACTTTATGAGGCTCAAGAGCACTTCCACTAATCAATTCTCCCAGCATTTCAAAGGCAATATTTTCGTTTTCAAGTCCTCACACAGAATCAAACGGATAAAACGAAACATCTTTTCATTTGATTTTTTCCCGACTAGGTATTCAAAATTACACACAATTATAAACTATACGTTAGCAAAACTACAGAGACTAGGTCGCTCAAGATACATAATCATTCGTAATGCACATGTACTGAGACTAGATTAACAGTAATTTCGGTATTATTTTATTTCTACCGCTAGGTAAATGCTAATGCTGGGGTCGACTGTAAGTCACTACTCCAGTAGCTCTCACTTCGGTGCTGACCCGAAAACTTATTTTATTTAAAAAAATTGCAATATCTAAATTTAACGAAATTTTGTTAAACCCAAGGAGTATCTGCATATGTTTTGCTGTCCTTTTCAGAAACTATTTATGATTTGTTCTAGGTAAGATTTTACACATTATAGTTTATGGATTTCCAAATGTTTTGATTAGATCTGCATTGATGAGACATATGTTGTTGAAAGGCACATATGCAGAAACTAAATTCACTTTCACTTCTGTATTTCGTAATTGATAAATCCTGCAGAGCTTCCATGTTTTCACTTTATGATGTCATAAAAGCTCTTACATGTCTTAGGAACGATAGAATAGCGGAACAACCAAAGATTGCCACAAAATTCAAAATCGACAGGATTGATAAATTGTCAAAATATTCATTTAATAACACATCCTTCGCTGAAAAAGCAGTTAGAACTACAAAACATTTTATGAAGCTGAAAATCGCTTAAAGGGCAACATCAAGCGAAAATTTGGGAGAATTTAAATCCTCATTACGCTTTTCAGAACTCGCAGTTGTGCCGCATATTCTGGTCATGGAATGACAATTTACGAAACATGGCTGACAAAAACCCGCAAACATATATCACCTCAGAACGACGTTGAAGGACGTTGTTTCCGTTATTAACGGATTCCGAGTGAAAAACAGTAGAACCTAAAATCTTCCAGGGCAAACATCTAGAAAAAAATTATGCGGACATTAAGTGGAGCAACATAATTCAAAAAGGCGTCTAGTTAAGGATTTTAATCAACCCATCTAACATCAGGCTATATTATATATCATTCAAAATGTCATTTTGTTCTCCGTTTGTCAAATTCGGAAGTGGTCACTATTTTTTGGTATAAAAATTCTGGTAATTAATAAAACTCATTTCAGTTACTTTTCAGTCATTCAACGAGAGGTTGAAAAATCAACTTAAATGGTTATACATGTCAACAATAACATATTTATAAACCATTGATAACAATTTTGACCACATTTCTACATAAAGTGATTCAAAGGGTGCGAATTTATATGCTTTGTCCAAAAACAGGACTTGCTCTCTTAATAAACATTTTGTGAAATTACCTTTACCTTTTGGCCTTCGTGATTCGCATAAAAATCAACGCTTACTATATATATGTTTCTAGTCCAATGAAACCAAGACCTTATCATGCTTATTGGTCATACATCTCACAAATACGCCCATAAGTGTTCCTTAAATTGACTTAAAATCTCTAAATGTCCTAGTGGCATTCATTAAAGTAGTCTCTTGTTAGTAAGTTATGTCGTCCGAAGCCTGTCAAGCACGACATGGTCACAGGCAATATCGCCGGAAGTTTTCTTAGTTTAAAAGTTGATAATCTATATAATCTGGGGTAATTTTTAGTAGTTTTTGATTTTTTTTTTAATTCTGTTCTCTTTACATATTTCCGTTTTCATTTTGTATTCATATGAACATAAAAAAGTAAATTACACATTAATGAAAATGCATTTTTTAAAAGTTAATGAATTTCTTCTTTTTATTTATTTTTTTGGGGGGGAGTGCTTTCATTTTGTTTTCATTTGAGAAACAGTAAGAAAAAATAATATGTTCATGTTCTGACGCATTGGACAAATTGAGTGGCAGCAAAAATACACCTCATAGACTACCACTTCTACTGGATATATTATACATTTTTTTCCAAATTATTACTATTCATTGTCATTCATGATAGAAGATTTTGACCATGATTTTTTTTTACAAATTATCGTAATTATTGACAAGGACAACATTCTGTGAAACTGAAGTTCTGCTTATGACTTTTACGTTTAAGTTTTGTCTCTGTTAGTGATGTTAATGCAGCTGATTTGTCCTTGATTATGCTTTAAAATTAGCTTTTCAAATTTTTACCTTGGCATGTTTGAGAGTTAGAGATGTTACACGTACCATGCATTTTAATTGGTTTCGTATAAGGCACCTATCTGCCACTAATTAGACCTTCAGAAACATAATGTGCCTAATAATCCTGCTACCAGCACCGCCAGCGGGGTAGGACATGCTAACCCTTTCGGTACCATGGATGTCACTATCGCGTGTTGTAGGAATTCATACTATATACGGTTGGGCATTAATATGGAGTTTTCGCATTCTCTGGGCCAATATTTTTAGTTTCGAAGTATTATGCACAAAAGTGTGTGAATGAAAGTATAATGTTTTGCTTTAAACATTGTTTTCTAACTGTGAAATACGAAAGTCTGATTTTACGAATCCGTCAGACCACTCCTTCAACCCATTCTGAAACGCACTTTATGGTAAAAATGTGACATTTTAAAATAATATATTGTGTGTAGAAATATTTCCGAAAAATACAATTTTCGATGCCTATCGTGTACATTAATGACTTAAGTGACTATTTCATTGATTTTAAAGGATTATTTGTATTTGTGGAAACAAACAGCCATCAAATATCTCAGGCATTCTCAACAAAAAATATTCCATATTTATGACCAAGAGTATATAAGTGCCTTTGCTCTAAAGTTGTAATTTGTTAACGTCTCCTGCCCCGAACAATACTGGTTCAGGACCTCAAGCTACTTGCTGCCACCCGTAGATATACGGTTAGCTGAAAGGTGATTTGACAATGCGGCTAGACACCGAAATTTGCTTCTTACCACACAAATATCAACAAATTAAGAGTTAAGCTTGATACTTGCAAGGAGTCTATTTTGTTTGACTCCCACCTATTGAGTCAGCCTTTCATCAGTATGTGATTATGACCTATATTCAGACACAAATATGGATGTCTAGCTGTATTGCCATTATTAGCTCAAAGTAATTCTACGGATGACAATAAGATGCTGTTTGTCCTAAACCAGTGTTATTCACAGGGAAAGGTGTTCTTATTTTCAGCAAGATTTAATCTGCACATTTAAAAGATAAAAAGTCATTGATGTGTTTGAGAAGAACTTGAATTGCACATAACTTTGTCCTTGTCAAGGTACTGAATTTTGTGAAAACATGACAACATGAATTGCAATATGCCAATGAATCGGAATGATATGGATAGCTGGTATAGTACATAGAGTATTTAAGACGATGTATGAAGTGTAGGTTGATGTGTCCATAGCGTTGGAACTTGTTCATGTTACTTCTTCTCCAATGAATTTTTTTAAATAAATAAATAATTATAATGTAAACAAAAATATATTATTTTTAAAAGTTGCGTTTCAATAATGTGTGTTTATTTCTATGTACTAAAGAAAACAAAATTTAAAAAAAAATGTGAAAAATATGAAAAAAATGCAAAAAAAACCACACACACAAATATATTTAAAAGTTTTAATTAAGATACTTCCTACCATGTTGTCTGTGACCTTATCGATGTTTGTAGTCTACCAACAACATAATTTATTTCGTCTAACCAACGAAAAATTACTGTTATGTACGCCAGTTCGTAGTTCTGAGATTTTAAGTCAATTTTATGGTCAATTATGAGTGTAGTTGTCAGATGTATGACAAATTAAGTCTCGGTTTCATTTGACTAAAAACATCTATATAGTATGTCGTTGGAATTTATGTTAATATCAAAGTTCAAAAGGTCAAGGTCATTTCACAAACTGTTTATATTAAGGGCAATTCATGCTTTTGGACTTTGTTCATAAATTCCCTTCCTTTGAATTGCTTCATGTAAAAATTTGATTTAAATTTTTATCAAAGCTTAGTTAATGTATTATTGTAGACATGTATGACCATTTGAGTCCATTGTTTAAATTCATGTTGAAATTAATGATTGAAATGTGACTGAAATGAGTTTTGCAGAATTTCAGAAGTTTGACTTTTGACCTTCACTTAAAAAATCATGACCCCTTCCCAATTTGACGAATGGTGAAAACGGAAAGAGAACAAAATTACCTTTCGAATGATGTATAATGTAGCCTGATGTTAGGTAGGTTGATTTAAATCTTAGGATTTTGACTTTAGTTGCTTCACTAAAATTTGGTCATAATGTAACAAATTTTTGCATTGAATATACTAAAGGCTCAGAGACTGGGCCTGTATTGCTCATCTGACAAAAAAGGGCTAGTTGCTAGCGGTGCTAGGTGCTAGGGGCTGTCTTGAACTTACTGTGAGAAAAGAGCGTTTGCTCTTTGTTGAAGGCCTCATAGTGACTTCAAGATAACAAACAACAATAAAAGCGTTGTTCCATTTGCGTAATCTAACCACGTATTTATAGGGATTTTGTCCCATGTACATTTACTCCATATCCTTTTATTTGTTTATGTGTTATTTCATGCATGACCTAAAATGAAGTTTTTAAGCAATGTGGTCTAATGTTTAGATATTCTCGTTTAGCACCCATGTTTTTTTGTCTGATCCTATAGAAATAAATATTTTTTTAAAAGGACTTTCTATGCATTCAGTTAAATTTGCTTAATTAGTTTCAGAGAACATAATGAAAAGGATGGTTTTCTCATACATGGCTCCAATGTTAAACTACTCTCTGTACTGGAGGTCATGTTTTTTGTCGGATCTAACCGAAAAGGGAAATTTTTGTAAAGAACCTTCCATAGCTTAATGCTGTATAGTCTGGTTAAATTTGCTTCAATTGTTTAAGAGGAGAATATAAAAATGTGATTTTCCCTTTTGTTTCAATGTTAAAGCTAAATTCAGCGTTGGCGGCTATTTTTTCACTGGATCAGAGTGAAATGAGCAATCTTTGGTAAGGACCTTTATATCATCATTCCGGTAAAGTGCTTCAGTGGTTTCAGAGAAGAAGATTAAAATGGGATTTTTCCCAAAGGCTCCAATGTTGAACTATGTTCCGCCCTGGCGGTCATGTTTTTTATTGGATCAGAAGAAAATAAGCAATCTTTGTTAAGGACCTTTAGTACATTATTTCTGTAAAGTTTGGTTGTATTTGCTTCAGGGATTCCAGATGAAAGATGAAAATGTGATTTCCCAATAGGGTCCAATGTAAAACTATGTTCGGTGCTGGCGGACATTTTTTTTTTCGGATCGGAACGGAATGAGCAATCTTTGTTTTAAACCATTAGTGCATCATTCCTGTAAATTTTTGTTGAATTTGCTTCAGCGGTTTCAGTGGAGAAGATGAAAATGTGATTGTTCCCATAGGGTCCAATGTTAAACCTACGTTCCGCACTGTCGTCCATGTTTTTTATCAGTTCGGAACAAAATTAGCAATCTTTGTAATAGATCTTCCATCAGTTCGGAACAAAATTAGCAATCTTTGTAATAGATCTTCCATACATCATTCATGTAAAGTTTGGTTGAATTTGCTTCAATGGTTTCAGTGGAAAAGGATGAAAATGTAATATTTCTATACAGGCCTATGTTAAACTAACTTCTGTGATGGCGGCCATGTTTTTTCTCGGGTCAAAACAAAATTTGCAATCTTTGTAAAAGACCTTCCATACATTATTCCTGTAAAGTTTAGTTGAATTTGCCTTAGCGGTTTCAGAGGAGAAGATAAAAATGTGATTTTCCTTTTCAGGCCAATGTTAAACTAAGTTCCATGTTTTTTATCGGATCAGAACAAAATGAGCAATCTTTGTTGAAGACCATCCATACATCATTCCAGTAAAGTTTGGTTGAATTTGCTTTCGCGGTTTCAGAGGAGAAGATGAAAAAGTGATTCCCATAGGGTCAAATGTTAAACATAAGTTCCGCGCTAGCGGGAATGTTTTTTAATCGGATCGGAACTAAATGAGCAATCTATGTCGAGGACCTTCCATACACCATTCTTGTAAAGTTTGGTAGAATTTGCTTCAGTGTGATTTTTCCCGTAGGGTCCAATGTTAAACCCAAGTTCCACACTGTCACGCATGTTTTTTATCAGTTCAAGACAAGATAAGCAATCTTTGTAATGGGCCTTACATACATCATTCCTGTAAAGTTTGGTTTAATTTGCCTCAGTGGTTTCAGAGGAGAAGATGAAAATGAGATTTTTCCAATAGGGTCCAATGTTTAACCTGAGTTCCGTGCTGGCAGCCATGTTTTCTATATCGGAACGGAACGAAATGAGCATTCTGTATAAAGATCCTTCCATTAATAAATCCTGTAAAGTTTGGTTGACTTCGCTGCATAGGTGTCAGAAGAGAAGATGAAAATGTGATTTTCCCATAGGATCAAATGTTAAACTAAGTTCCGTGCTGTTTTTTGATTGGATCGGAACAAAAGGGGCAATCTTTGTTAAGAACCGTTAGAACAGCTTCCTGTAAAGTTTGGTTGAATTTTCCTCAGCGGTTTAAGAGGAGTAGACGATTTCCCCCATAGGGTCCAATGTTAAACATAAATTCCACGCTGGCAGCCATGTTTTTAGCAGATCAGAATGAAATGAGCCATCTTTGTAAAGGACCTTAAGTACATCATTCTTGTAAAGTTTGGTTGAAATTGTTTCAGTGGTTTCAGAGGAGAAGATGAAAATGTGAAAAGTTAACGGACGGACGACGGACGCCAAGTGATGGCAATAGCTCACACTGACCCTTCGTCAGCTACGTTTTCCACTCTTATTTCCCCTTGGCAATTTTTTATTCGTCACGATGACCCCGTTAATAATATATTTAGCAACAGGAGAAACTGCTCAATGATTCGTCGAAAGGTCATATATAGGAATGTATTAGAATTTATTTCTCCAACGCCGACCTATTCTACATTCGGTATTGTTATGCATAGCAACTGGGTCTGTGCCTATTCTCGTTGGCTATATTTCTCCGCCAGAAATCACCAGTCCAGCATTTTGGAGACTTGCAATATGTTATTTTCTGTAAACTTTGTGTAAAGGCTAGAGATTATAGCATCTTTCGATTTGTGGTCGTATACATAGATATGTTACTCCCCTTTGGGTCGTTGTCTCTTTGACATATTCCCCATTTCCCTTATATATATATATATATATATATATATATAGTCAAACCTGCATTAAGAGACCACTCAGGAGAGAGTGCAAAAATGGTCTCTTACAGCAGGTGGTCTTTCTATAAAGGTTCATAATATAACTGTTTTTTAAACGCCCCATACAATAACTGACCCGTTTTATGCAAAGATCAGAAGATTTTCCTCTGTCTTTTTTTCTATCACTGTCAATACTTTTTTTATATTCAGTCATAAGTTCATATTTTCGTTTCAAAATGCTATGACTTTGAGTTTTTCCTTTGCCTAAATCCTCTGCATCTTAACGTGAACTTTGCAATTTTCAATACTCAACCACTTTTATACTCTCCTCCCTTTTTCATTTAGGAAACTTTATTTAGATTTTGAAAGAGCTCAAAAGATGAATGAAATTGAAATTTCTCTCAGTTTTGTTTAATTACATGGAAACTATCACAGTCTTAATTTGTTTACGTCCCAATTTATAAACCACGTGATCATGATGTACACCATGAACATTTTTATAGATGTCAAAGCTATTGAAGTATTGAAATTGCTAATCTACACATCAATGCTAAAACGTTCAACCATTTTTGAAACAACAAACCTGAAATCAAAATTAAGTCAATACTAATAATTCTATAATATTTTTCCATACTGAAAACTGAACTTCCGGTTTGCAAAACGAAAACAACATCAGTATCTTGCAAACCGTTGCACTTAATAGTTTAACTGGTCGCTGAAAAGGGTCAAAGTGGTCGTTTAGGAGTAGATTTTGGTTGTCATTGGTCGCGTTTTACGGGTGGTCGTTGAATGCAGTTAAAAAATATAGTAAAATATATATATATAACAAGACAGTAGACTGAAGTGAACAGTACACACATATTAAAGTTGATATTTCGAGACCTATCCGGCTCTTTATCAAAACACGATAAAAAAGTAAAAATACAGTGAAATAAAACCTATTTACAAAGACCATACTACAAAAAAAATAAATAAACAAAGTATCGACAGCTACATCGTGGACGGTGTTAACTACAAATGTAACATGAAAAGGGAAAAATAATTTTGTCAGTGTCTGTACATAGATTTTTACAAAATTTTTACTACACTAACGACTGTAGAGCAAAATATGATTACAAAAAAAAAAATAAAAAAAATAAAAAAAATAAATTTACAAAATGGGTAGGAGCAGGAAATTTAGGCTTTGGTTCTCTAAGCTTTTATGTTCAAGCTAGATATAAGTTTTTGCATCCAAAATCGTTCATTTGCCTGTCTTTGGGTCTCTTTCCAAGATCTATTTTGGTCAATGGCCACAACCTGCATGTCAATCCAGCTATGTCCAGTGGAGTTAAAATGGATCGCTGTAGCCTTGGGGAGTTTTTGAAAGTTGATGTCGTGGCACTGTATTTGCAAAGAAGGCCACGTCTTGACAGGTATTAAATTGTCCTATTTCTGGTGGTTTAAGTTTTGCTCTTACGAGCATGTCCTTCATATATATCATCATGACCTAATGGTTAAAATCTACTTCATGAAAAGCTTTAATCAAATATTTCTTCCATTAAAAAGACAAATAAACAAAAATGATTGTTTAGATATTCCCGACAAATAAATTGAGAGGACAAGTAAAAAAATTCATAAACACCTCGGGACATTCAAGGTAGAAACAAGTCAAAGCTATAAAATTTATAAGTCATCAAATATTTCAAATGGGGGGGGGGGGGGGTTATAATCGATTAATAAGTTTAAATTTAAGTTATGCTTCATCATGTCTCCTTCATGCCTATACATGGATGAGGGACATACAGTTTTCACTTCGGATGTCTGTCACATATTTAGTTTCGCTCATCTGAAGAAACTGCCGTTGGTTTTGTGTTGTAAATTGGCATATAAAATTTTTATGATGTTATCTAAAGGGTTGTCATCTTGTAAAAATAGTAGTCCGAAAAGGGTAATTTAATTCCTGTTTAATTTGTATTGTGCTATTTATAATTGAGCCGAACATGCGCAGCAGTGAAAATTTAAAAGTAAAGTTTAATAGGCCAATCATCCTTGATCAATTGATAAAAAAATAACTTTTATTCTTAATTTTGATAAATGCTGTTATCGTTAATATGATATTATTCATTAGTCTAGTGCAGTATTCCTATCGACAGATAAAATCTTCAATTTCAGAAAATAATGTATATGCATTGTTTTATTCATTCCCATGATTTACAGAGAAAATACTGTACCATGAAACACACGAGGCACATAATTAATCTTCTCATAATACTCAAATTCATTAAACAGGTTGGGCGTGGCTTAATTTTCTCTTTCTTATAGAGAGCCGGAAAGGTCTCGAAATATCAAAATCTGTTTTTGAGAGAATCTCTCATATGGATACGCTATCACACTTTCATATTTTGGCCTTTTTAAATTTTTGTAATCTAAAATTGTTATTCTGACCACCTGTTTATTGTGCCCACATCTCATGATTTTATTATGCCAAGTTTTCTTACAATTGGCTCGATGAGTGCCCCGTGGTTGTTTGAATGTTGTGATCGTCTTTTCTCTTTTTTTTTCGGGCAGTGGATGACAACGATTGTAAGAATACTTTGCCAGTTAAGTTTATGTTTGTTGACGATCCCGCATCCATGGATCATTAGGTAAAAAAGCATGGATGTAGCGTTGCTCGACAATTAGCAATGAATTCCGCTCAAACCGGTGTTAGGGGCCGTCTTGAACTTGCTATGAGATATGAGTAAAGCTCATTGTTGAAGGCCTCATGGTGACTTCAAGATGAAGAACAACAATAAAAGCGTTGTTCCATTGCTTATTATAACCATGTATTTGTAGAGACTTTGTCTCATTTGCATTTACTCCATATCCCTTCATTGTAAATTTTGGACTGGAGTCTGTCTCTCCTGCAGTGTGGAGTCCGTAAAAAAGATTCCCCGTGAGAGAGATGTATGCTCTATATACATTTCAATTATGGTGTACCTGTTTTTGAGAGAATCTCTCATATGGATACGCTATCACACTTTCATATTTTGGCCTTTTTAAATTTTTGTAATCTAAAATTGTTATTCTGCCCACATCTCATGATTTTATTATGCCAAGTTTTCTTACAATTTCCTCGATGAGTGCCCCGTGGTTGTTTGAATGTTGTGATCGTCTTTTCTCGTCTTTTTGTCGGGCAGTGGATGACAGCGATTGTAAGAATACTTTGCCAGTTAAGTTTATGTTTGTTGACTATCCCGCATCCATGGATCATTAGGTAAAAAAGCATGGATGTAGCGTTGCTCGACAATTAGCAATGAATTCCGCTCAAACCGGTGCTAGGGGCCGTCTTGAACTTGCTATGAGGTATGAGTAAAGCTCATTGTTGAAGGCCTCATGGTGACTTCAAGATGAAGAACAACAATAAAAGCGTTGTTCCATTGCTTATTATAACCATGTATTTGTAGAGACTTTGTCTCATTTGCATTTACTCCATATCCCTTCATTGTTAAGTGTAAAAGGAATAATCCGGATATTATTGATCTATGACCAGTCCGGTCAATTAAGTAGAGTTATATTTTATATATTTCCCGAGGTATGCATTTAAATTCCATTGTACAACTGTTTATGTGAACTTATCAGACATTATTGATAAATCTTAAATGATGTACACAAAAACAATTTAGTTGCACACTAGGACATGTAACTGTAAACTGACAAATCTCAATTAGGTCAACATTTCATTCATAAAATTCGTATTTATAGGTCCATAAATGTATCTTCAACTCAAGACAGTTTGATTTATTTCTTAGTTGATGTTTTCCCTATTGATTTGTCTTTAAATTCCATATAAGTGGTATACTACTTTGGGTACAGAACGAGTTCCTCAAATTCCCGAGCTCAAATTATTTATTAGATTGATTGGGATACAATGGTCGAAGGCAAAAAAAAAAAAAAATTGTCTTATGTTCAAGGACTTAATAAAAGAGATGGATGTTAATTTCTAAATTGCTTGATTATGTGTGGACCAAAAAACTGTGGTTGTCCGGCGGCATTACAAATACGGACAGATGCGAGGCGGAGGAGACATTGTATTTGATATTTCAACTTACTTTACTGTTATTCCTCGCATATCTGTCATAAATAACCGATTCTTGCACAAACACGTTTTATATTTCAGCTTGGGTAAAGTTCAGTTTGCATCAATAAATTTATAAAAATGAATATCTTTAAGGTCAATTTATAACTCTTTGACAATGTGTACATTTTACAAAATTTCATTAAAAGACAAAGGAACAAGGAAAGAGAAGAAAAATTATCGTCTGTATTTCAGAATTAGAAAGTATTAATATATTCAACAACAAAAGATTAAGGATAACGGTTGTCATTCTCATTACAAATGCCTTCAGTTTTGCAACACTTATTAGTACTAATCATACACTTGCCATTCAGCCTTGAAACATTGCGTCTGCTGTTTAACAAGTAAAGTTAGGAAAAGTCTGTGAGGTCTTTTCCGAAAAGCACGAATTACTGAACTTTGCATTTTTACCCAAGAATTAATTAATAACATTAACTATCAATAAAGAATGAAATTGGAATAAAAACAAGTTATTACTGCGTTCGCATAGAAAAACACAAAGTCTCCTAACGAATTCCCATATTAAATTCCTCGGCATTACAATACCCCTTTTCAAATAAAATGGAGCAGTGGTTCCATTTGTAAAACTTTTAATACATATTGCTTAAATCAAAACGTAGGTAGCTAAAAAACACGTTTTGCTTTAATTTCAATTTTTTTGTATTATTTCCATATCATCGGTTACTAGTTTGTAATTTCCAATGCTTTACAATTTATTCTTTTATTCTGATGCCTTATAATCTTTATTGGAGGTTTAAAGAAGCTAGAGATAATAGAAGTTAGGATATATCGAAAATCATTGAAAATATCATCATTTTCCTATAGGGTCCTATGGTTAACTCCATACCATTTTAATTCCCAAAATGTACCCTTAATGAACTCCCATTGGAATGTTTTATGAATGCAAATTTAGATACATGGGGCCGATATCCTACTAGATTTAACAGATCTCTGTGTATTGGTCTCGGAGATCTGCTTCGGTTAAGTTCAGGGTTACGAAAAAAAGGAGAAAGAAGAAACACAGAAGACTCCCAAACAAACATAAATGCCGGATTTATTGGCATTATGGAAAGGGGGGGGGTCTCATTATAAATAAGTTTATACATATTGCTAAAATCATAACATACCTTGCAGCAAAATGTAAGCTCTTTTCAAATTTCTACATTTTTATATGGTTAACTGATCTGGAATTAATAATGCTTGAGAATTTGCTGTTTTATCATGTTTATGCCTCAAAATCTCAACTTGAAATTTGTTGAAGGAAGTGATAAAAGTCTTTTACATAACGTGAAAAATATCTAAAATGTCAACGGTTTGATAGTAAACCCTACCCTATTTTGAGCCCGAAAATTGACCCCCTTGGAAAAAATGTGTGATGATTGCATATCTAGATATATGGGGCTAATATCCTACAAAGCATGAAAGCTCAAAGTCTAATTTACTACGATATCTAATTCAAACAAGTTAATTGCGAAAAAGGAACTAAAAGAATGATAACTATATAAAACTGAGTTCTCATAGCGATACACAATGGTCTGTCTTACTAACTTCTATATTGAATTTAGAAACAGACCAAAAATGGGCAGGGGTTCCCCTTAGTAATTAGTTAATACAAAGTATTGAAATCCAAATATTACTTGCAGCAAGAGATACGGTTTTCTGAAAATTCTTAATTTTTGGTATGGTTTTCATGGCAACCATAGCTATTCTGAAAATTGAAATGCACAAGTGCTTGATTTTTTATGCTTCACAAACAACCCATGAGGTTCCATAAAGATAGTGAAAAACTAAGAGGTATACCGAAAAACATTAAAAATGTAATTTCCCTATATATATATAGTAACTAAGGAACAAACTCACTCATTCTTCAACCCTCCAAAGTATCCTTAATGAAGTGAATAATTACACATGTAGATATAAGATTAGGGATAAAACCCTACATAATTTGAAAGCTCTGACTGTAATGGTGTATAAAATTTGCCTCGGATAAGTGAATTGCGGCGAAAAGAAAGGAAAACAAAAATAATAAGAAGAACCGCAACAAAATTAATCAGTCTGCTTGCTTCATATTTGGAGACTTGGTGGTAAGAAACGCAACAAAAACAATAAGCCTCCCAACTTTGTTTGGGAGACTAAATTAAGTAAAAACAATAAGTCTGTCAATGCGTCTTGTGGAAAACTTGACTAGAGTTAAGTTGAAATAATAAATTTTCCCAAACTTCATTTGTGACCGCAACAAAACAGTAAGTCTCCCAACTTTGTTTCGGAAACTTAATAGTAAGAAACAAACCAAAATTAATACGTCTTCTGTTTAAGGAGATTTAGAAATAATAAGTTTAAATTGTGTTCGCACCCTGAGTCAAAAAAGTTTCCTAAACAACCACCCATATTAGCTTTCTGGTCTACCCCCTTTGAGCAAAAAATAGGATTGAACAGGGACTTCCCTTATAACTTTTCTGTTAATGTATAAGTAAAACATGCAGTCAAAAACACGCTTTTTTAGAATTATAGTTTTTGCTTTGTTTCTAAGGCAACCACATGCTCCATTTTAACAACAACAAATTTTATTTTCCCTTTTCAAAAAATATAAATAAATAAATAAATAAAATGAGTAGGGAATCCTACGATCCAATTACCAATCTACCAATTTTTCCCTACAGTCACTGCATGAAAAAAATTACAACAACCCATTTTACTTTTTATTTTGATCATTCATTCGAAAGCCTCAAAATCATGTAGATTGGATTCTGATTGGTTGCTGTCAAAGGTCATAGAACTTCGAGTAAATAGCAGTTACTAGATCTACCATGAAGTGATTGTAAGGATCAATTGGTAGATCTCATTTCAATTAGTTTTGGAATTATCTAATTAATGCAAAGAGCTGTATTGAGAATAAAATCAACAGAAATTAAAATTTTCTCTTTTAGTTTTCTTGATTGGTTTCTATAACAAGCAAATCATTCACTATCCGTCACAACCACTTATGTACTCTATTTTTAACAAATCTTGGAAGTTTATATATATATATATATATATATA